>JAODAL010000326.1:0-125000 GCA_025379985.1 Phyllomedusa bahiana
CACCCCCTCTATCATATACCCTATATTCACAGAGTCAGCTTTCCCCTCTATCATATTCCCCTATATATCACAGAGCTCAGCTTCTCTCCTCTATCATTACGTAAATCACAGAGCTAGCTTCTCTCCTCTTTTTATATAACTCTTATTTTATCAGAGTCAGCTTCTCTCCTCTATATATAGCTATATATCATATCCTCTATCATATAACCCTATATATCACAGAGCTGAGCTTCTCTCCTCTATCATATAACCCTAATATCATATCATATCCCTCTATCATATAACCCTATATATCACAGAGCTCAGCTGCTCTTCCTCTATCATATAACCCTATATATCACAGATTTCAGCTTCTCCCCTCTATCATATAATCTATGTCACAGAGCTCAGCTTCTCTCCTCTATCATATAACACTATATATCACAGAGCTCAGCTTCTCTCCTCTATCATATAACCTATATATCACAGAGCTCAGCTGTTCTCCCTCTATCACATCCTGCTCTCAGGCCAGTATAAACTATCTGACAGGTTCACTTTAGGTGTATGTTCACACACAGCAGATATGCTGCAGAAACAGCTCAATTCTGGGGACAGTAAGGCTATGTTCACACGGCCTATTTACAGGGCGTAATTACGCCGTGTGGACGGGGGGGGGGGGGGCAGGCACCTCGCCGGCCCATAGACTATCATTACTAGCGGCGCGTATACGCCGCTAGAAAATGACATGGCCCTTATCTCCTACCGCGGCGGATTCGCAGAGCGGGGAGAGGAGACGTAATCCATAGTTCTCTATGAGAACTGTGGATTACCGTAATGACTGGGACGTATTCCAGCCGTAATTAAATACGTCCAATATTAAGCCGTGTGAACATAGCCTAACATGCACCAAATCTGTTACATGTGAAGGGTGTGTTCACACATGGCAGATTTGCTGTAAGAATTTCTGTGACCATTGCATTCATGTGAATGAGGTTTGCAGAAACTCCTTTAACAACTCTGCCCTGTGTGAACTTATCTAAAACCACACCATGTGCTCTATGTACTAAACACAGAAGAACATCCTCTAAGAAGTCTCTGCCCTTCCATAAGATGCATCTGATCAAAACAGTAAAAAAAAGACACTAATACAATGTAACATGTCACTGATCTGCTTGCAGAGAGGACACAAATATTTTGTACAACTTTTATTATTATGATTCAGATAACCATTACTGCTATGCATATATTTTTGCTGGCAGGAAAACACAGAAAATGATGAAGGAAGTCGGAAAAAAATTGTAATTCGGATCCTTTCAACATCTACTCAAGGATCTAAACGATAGAAAAAGCTACATAAACAAAGCTACAATGGACTAAAAAAGCAGAAGCAAAAAATGCTATTTTTGTGTGTGGCAGCAACATACATGAAAGGATTAGGTGGGAATGCTGGGCACCGCTGTTGGCAGAGGTACAGCATCTCTGTCTGGATGAATACAAGGCTGGACAGGAATAGGGAGGTGTATGTGTGTGTGTGGGTTGTGTGCATATTATTTTGCTGTGAGTAGCACGCAAGGCTAGGACGCTGCCTGCTGTCCCTTCTATAAGCCAGATGCTTCCTTCCTTGCTGGGGCAGTTGAACCTCGGATTTGCCACGCCACTCCCATCTCTTTTTCCGTGCTTTAATGGGCATTAAAAATAGAACAAAACAGAACCCGAGATGAAAACAGAATACAAGCCCAACAGGCTCGGGCTGCTGTACTCATTCTGCTGTAAAATGTTAAAACAAGACAAAGCACACAAGCTGCGTCCCTCAGGATACATCCAGCCTTTTTAATATAGTAGTGCCACCACACATCTCACATCGGATGTTGTATTATATTTATATGCCACTCAAATATTTACAATTTTCCTGAAATCTACTGCGCGATGTGAAAGCTTACAGAGCGCTGTGCTGGGGTTATATGCTTTGGCTGCCGTACAGCTCTAGGTGAAGGCATTAAAACACGTTCACATTTCGTTCACATGCTTCTCGTGTGCCAAAAGCCAGAGTTTCACATTGTTTTGTTTGCCACCGCTGTAGTTGCCAATTTTTCCGTCGCTGCAGATCACCCGGTGGCATGGTATGATAAGTGGCACCTGGAAGAGAAAATAGAGATATACATGTTACAATTATAAACTTCAGTTTATTAAATGGACTCTGCAGTGAGGAGTATGCAAACTGGCGGAGGCTATGGAGCACTAGCCACATGATAGCTTGTGGAAGAAGTAGGGATAGGATGACGCAGACATAAGGAAACGAGAGGAACAATTATTAAAGGGGTTTTCCAAGACTTTTATTAAAACCTCCCTACCACCGCTCGCTGTGCTGAAATAGAAAAATAAGCCATACTTACCTCTCCCATCACCACCGTTCACGCAATCCCTCACTGATGACATCATGTTAATGGATCACCCAAGCTATAGATTCAGAAGTCACATACTTGCAGGTACAACATGTGACCATGAACCTGACGTGATCAGTGAGGAATGGTGGTGATGGGAGATGTAAGTATGTGTTACATTTCTATTTAAAGGGGTTTCCTCAGTACAGACTTTCACAGACTTGAGCTGTTTTTCTGTCTCTTACAGCCTCAAATCCAGGGGTGTGTCTCTCCTCCCGGTAGGTGTGTCCCCCCTCACTGAAGACTGGTGACATCATCATTCTGAGTGAGCAGTGGAAGGGAGAGGATGTTACAGCTCTGCAGACCTCCTGCAATAGTCAGTTCTCATGCCTGGAGAGCTGTCACCTCCCTCCACAAGTTCCTTGTGACCAGAACACCTTTATTGGTGGAAACAGTTTTACATACAGTCCCGTAATATTACTGAAAGTGACATTTTGTCATTGTGTCTTGCAGAGTGTATTATATGTGTGTGTTATATGGGTGGGGGGGAGCAGAGTGTATTATATGTGTGTTATATGGGTGGGGGAGCAGAGTGTATTATACATGTGTTATATGGGTGGAGGGAGCAGAGTGTATTATATGTGTGTTATATGGGTGGGGTGAGTGACCCAGATCCTTCACATCATTACCCAGATCCTTCACATCAGAGCTGGAGCTGTGCAGAGCAGCTTTTACTTTCACTTTCAAACAGTTCAGGGGGGTGTAAGAACAGAGAGTGCGGGCAGCCAATCACAGAAGAGGGGCGTGTCCCATCCAGGGGTTGAACTAAATCACTGCCAATCACAGCAAGGGGTGCGTGACCCGAACCCCAGGCTTCAGATTTAGCTCTAGACGCTCACAGATTAGCTAATAGCTGCTATACTAAACGATAAAGCTAATACAAACCAATTGCAAAAGTGCTTATTTCTACTGTTCCCATCATTAAAGATATGGTCTTTGTAGCAAGAAAACCCCTTTAAGCACAGTAAGAGGTGGTAGGAGATTTTCAATAGTCTTGCAAAACTCTTTTAAAGTTTGCTGGACCCTATATTCACGGCTGGTGCTGGCCTTCATTCAGTACAAGGCTGGGTAATGTAAGTCCCTCAGACTTCTGGATTGATCCCTATGAGGATACTACTAGATATGAGGCAATATGATGTAAAATATGCTCCTCTGTTTATACAGAGAGTCTATAATGTGCTTGTTCTACAGCATAATTTGTGTAAAATATAGAGGATTCCTTGAATAATGTAGGATACCAATCATCCAGCAACTGTGAATCCAAGTCCTGCTTAACTGGGTATTTTACTTGAGGATTGCAGGAATTCCGGACTACTGGTTATTTACTAATAGTAAATAATTGTACTTCTTTTCTTAGCAATCTGTGTTCTACCGTTCCTCTCTTATTCCTCCTCGGAATTAATGAATTAACAACTGGGTGTTGCCATTGCCCTTGACAATAGGGCGAGTTACTGCCATTAGGGCAGTTTTGTCGGTACTAAAATCAGGGGCTCTGACCAAATCAAAAATGAAAAATGGAGGTTACAGATCTGGTGCAAGTTAGGAACTGGTAATGGTAAAGAGACGCAAAAGTTTTAGCTGTATGGGGCCCTGAAATTACTGATGGCAGCCCTGCACTGTCCAATTGGTGCTGATAATTGTTAGGCTGGGGCATACACCATTGACAATGGAACTAATAATACCTAGTTGTCAACGTCTTTATACATCTCCAGAAGGAACAACAGAGGAACCACGCACTACTAAAGTGCTTAACATTTTTATTTTATGGGGGGAAAAGTATGTACTAGCTCAGACATGTCAGGACATGACATGTTGGGCATGAAATATTACTCCCTTTTGGAGGTACATCCTAATAATTGTACAGGCACAGCTATTTTACCCACATTATCACATATAGGATGAACATCATGACTATTAACCTTTAAGGCCAAAATGGTGTGTGTCCCGACTCTGACTGGCCCACAGGGAGTCAGGGGACACCCACATTGGGCCCCTTGGCGTGGCAGGCCTGTGCTGCATTTCAGGGACAAAGGCAGAAAAAGAGAGCAGTAGCGGGAGGGTAGACCCCAAGTATCAACTCCACTGGTTGAGAGTTAAAAAATCAACTCAACTGGTGGGAGTCAGGCACTTCAGTCCAACACCGTATGTGTTCCTAAACAAAGTGTATGAGACTAAAAAAAACATGGCTACTCACCTCCAGAAACAGCACCACACAACTTGTCCACGTCCTGCATTTGGTGTTGCAGCTCAGCTCTGTTTAAAGGGGTATTCCCACCATAGACTTTGATGATGTAGTGATAGAATAGGTTATCAAAGTCTAATAGGTGTGGGACCCACCTCGGGAAGTGTCGTCTCAGATGGAGGACTGGCGGCGCTCTTACACAACTCTCCATTCTGTTCTTTGGGAGTTGTAAGTACAGGTGAGTGTCATGTTCAGACAATCAGACTTTGATAGCATATCCTATTGATATGCCATCAAAGACAATGGTGGGAACACACCTATAAGTAAAATGGACTGAGGTGCAATACCAGACATTGCCTATGGTCAGAGTGGCGCTATTGTGGAAGAAAGTGGACAAGCATTCCCAATCAAGTACAGATAGGAGGTGCACAAGCTTAAATTTCACCTTGGACAATAGAAAAGCTAGCAGTGTCACTACTGATACATGGGCCGTATGTGAGAAGGACGTGTAAACATACTTCTATGCAAAAAGGAGGTGTTATTACTGTTGTTGTGCTTTGACTTTTCTCTATCAAGCAATATCACGGCTCACATTATAAGTCAGTGGCAGCATATGGGACAGCAACTGCAAGGCGCCGATGATTGTGTGTTCTACAAATGTATTCCATAATGTTATATAGTAATAATAATGCGCTACCGCTCACATGAACTCCCAGAACGGGCTCCCAGCATTGTATACAGCGCTTTCTACGAACACTTGCATCACACAACTTAATTAACCCCTTGATTAAGAATGTATTGTGTATCCCCAAACGCTGCCACTGAACAAGATGCTAACATCATAAATCAAATGTAGCAATGGTGGCAGCATAGTCCCGGAGGGAATCGGCTGCAAGTCACACAGGACATCATAATGCATCGTACTGATGATAGCAAATGATTTTACATGTATGCATTGGCTTTGTCTGCTAAAAAAAAAGAAAACAATAGTCAATTTGTGAGGGGTGACCTACCTGCTCCTTCTATTTTTAGAAATGTGCCTCTACTATATCTAGTGGTGTAACAAAAACACCATATAACCCTTCCACAGTTGACCGCACCAATATTCAGATGACACTGAAGAGCAAAGACCAAAACACAAATACCTAGAAGCCATTGGTTCTGAATCTGGAAAATTTAGGGGCCATATAGAAATTGTTGTCAGTAAATTTGAATAGATCAATAATTAACAATATAGTACAGAAGCTAACTATATCCAGTGCTCACATCCCTCCAGATCACTTGCTACATACACATGATCATCTACTTTTTACTTTAAAGGGGTTTTGCCACGATGTAATGTTGATGTGGTTGTGGGATCCTCCAAAATGGGTATTTTATCACTTTTCTAAATATGTCATTAAAAAAGTGAAGCCTGTGAGACTTACAGCCTTCCTTACATGCCCTTGGGTTCCTGACAGTTTACATTAGATACGACCAGGAGCTGATCTGGCCGCGCTTGGGTGTTTGCACTTCTTATCTGATGACAGGGAACATGAAAGAGCTTTAGAGGGACTGGGGAGAAAAGTGCAGTGTATGAGGCTCTCTGCTGTATAGAGAATCCACTGGTTGTAATGTAATTATTTGAGTGAATGTTGCAGACGCTCCTCGCTCTCTGCTCATCCGCTCCCTCTTCCCCGTGACTCAGCATACTGAGTTTATCTTCCCTCCTGAGCAGATAAGAGGTAAGGAACTCACTTCTTGGCAAAACCCCTTTAAAGCCCCCTATGCAAAAAAATAAAATTACTATTATAGTGGTGTTTTATATCCTATTCACCACTACTTCAAGGCAGCTACCACCAATGCACCTACTAAACTCTAAGTGGCCGCTGAACTCTGCCAGTGGAGGATTAAGTCAACCATAGGCATTGGGCGGCTTCACAAACTTGACGTTAGGAGTTTGTAAGAAGCGGTATTAAAGGAGGACGAGGATGAAGAGCAGTGCAGCTCCCGACATGGATAACCTCATACAGTCGACCCGACATTCAAGAGCAGAACTAGACTTTTGCTCATTCCTGGTCCCCTGCTCCTCTCTGGCAGACACCATCGAGGAGGGTCCAGAAGATATGCCTGTCTAGACGCAGGGAGAAAACCGAGATTCTTTTTACTTTCCTCGAGATACTGCTGCAGAAAAATGGTCGGAGGGCAAGTTTCAGATGGCAACAAGACTGTACATTTTTGTCACCATTTGCAAATTCTTGGAGCACACTGGTGACCAATGTGGTTGCCATATGGAGCCCTGTAATCATATTTAGAGCCCCATCTCCTATAGTATAATTACAAACAGATCCCTATACACAGTATAATCCTGTCCAGTAGCTACCCTCACAGCAAAATCTCATCCAGTATCCCTTCACTCACTATAAAATCATACTCTCAGCCCCCCACAGCATTGTGAGGTTATGTAAATGTATATATGTGTTGTATGAGGACTTCTGTAAGCAGAGGAGTGATAGAGTGCTGCTACCGAAAGGAACTGTATATAGGAGTACTAAACTGTACAGTGTTAGTGGATGTTCACCCTATGATATTTAAATGCATGTTTTGATCCTTGTTTCGGAACCAAAACGGTCCAAACACGCAGGGCCGGGATGATGGGTAAGCAGAAGTAGGTGATCGCCTAGGTCGCTTTCCTCTGCCTGTCAGTAGGGGGCGCAAGAATAGAGCCAGCTCAGCAGCTTAGCCGGGTCTATACATGGCAGGTGCTGTTTGTTATCACAGCCGACACCTTCCTCCTGCAACAGGGAACGATGTTTACTTCACCCCTGAGGGCTGAAGGGGTTGAGCAGAGGCTGCACATTGGTGACAGTGGTGAGAACTAGAGACACCAGGAGAACTCTCCTAAGGTTCCTATTTCTTCTGGCAGCTGCTGGGAAGCATAGGCGGAGCTTCAGCTTCATCTCTCCAGCAGAGCACCAAGAAGACAGCAGGACTCCAGGACAGCTGAGTGTTTTTTTAGGGGGAGAGGGTATACAGACAGAGGGGGTATACAGACAGAAGAGGGAGTATACAGGCTGAGGAGGGGGTACACAGGAAGAGGAGGGGTATACAGGCTGAGAAGGGGGTATACATGGAGAGGGGGAATACAGGCTGAGAAGGTGGTATACATGGAGAAGGGGGTATACAGGCTGAAGAAGGGGTATACATGGAGGGGGTATACAGGCTGAGGAGGGGGTATACATGGAGGGGGATTTATACAGGCTGAGGAGGGGGTATACATGGAGAGGGGGGTATACAGGCTGAGGAGGGGGTATACAGGCTGAAGAGGGGTATACATGGAGAGGGGGTATACAGGCTGAAGAGGGGTATACATGGAGAGGGGGGTATACAGGCTGAGGAGGGGGTATACATGGAGAGGGGGGTATACAGGCTGAGGAAGGGGTATACATGGAGAAGGGGGTATACAGGCTGAGGAAGGGGTATATATGGAGAGGGGGTATACAGGCTGAGGAGGGGGTATACATGGAGAGGGGGTATACAGGCCGAGGAGGGGGTATACATGGAGAGGGGGGTATACAGGCCGAGGAGGGGGTATACAGGCTGAGGAGGGGGTATACATGGAGAGGGGGGTATACAGGCTGAGGAGGGGGTATACATGGAGAGGGGGGGTATACAGGCTGAGGAGGGGGTATACATAGAGAGGGGGGCATACAGGCTGAGGAGGGGGTATACATGGAGAGGGGGTATACAGGCTGAGAAGGGGGTATACATGGAGAGGGGGAATACAGGCTGAGAAGGTGGTATACATGGAGAAGGGGGTATACAGGCTGAAGAAGGGGTATACATGGAGAGGGGGTATACAGGCTGAGGAGGGGGTATAAATGGAGAGGGGGTATACAGGCTGAGGAGGGGGTATACATGGAGAGGGGGGTATACAGGCCGAGAAGGGGGTATACATAGAGAGGGGGGTATACAGGCAGAGGAGGGGGTATACATGGACAGGGGGTATACAGGCTGAGGAGGGGGTATACATGGAGAGGGGGTATACAGGCTGAGGAGGGGGTATACATGGAGAGGGGGGTATACAAGCCGAGGAGGGGGTATACATGGAGAAGGGGGTACACATGCTGAGGAGGGGGTATACATGGAGAGGGGGGTATACAGGCTGAGGAGGGGGTATACATGGAGAGGGGGTATACAGGCTGAGGAGGGGGTATACATGGAGAGGGGGTATACAGGCTGAGGAGGGGGTATACATGGAGAGGGGGGTATACAGGCTGAGGAGGGGGTATACAGGCTGAGAAGGGGGTATACAGGCTGAGAGGGGGGTATACATGAAGAGGGGTTATACAGGTCGAGGAGGGGGTATACATGGAGAGGGGGTATACAGGCCGAGGAGGGGGTATACATGGAGAGGGGGGTATACAGGCTGAGGAGGGGGTATACATGGAGAGGGGGGTATACAGGCTGAGGAGGGGGTATACATGGAGAGGGGGATATACAGGCTGAGGAGGGGGTATACATGGAGAAGGGGGTATACAGGCTGAGGAGGGGTATACATGGAGAGGGGGGTATACAGGCTGAGGAGGGGGTATACATGGAGAGGGGGGTATACATGGAGAGGGGGTATACAGGCTGAGAAGGGGGTATACATGAAGAGGGGGTATACAGGCCGAGGAGGGGGTATACATGGCGAGGGAATATACAGGCCGAGGAGGGGGTATATATGGAGAGGGGGTATACAGTCTGAGGAGGGGTATAAATGGAGAGGGGGGTATACAGGCTGAGGAGGGGGTATCCATGGAGAGAGGGGTATACAGGCTGAGGAAGGGGGTATACAGGCTGAGGAGGGGGTATACATGGAGAAGGGGGTATACAGGCTGAGGAAGGGGTATACATGGAGAGGGGGGTATACAGGCTGAGGAGGGGGTATACATGGAGAGGGCGGTATACCGGCTGAGGAGGGGGTATACATGGAGAGGGCGGTATACCGGCTGAGGAGGGGGTATACATGGAGAGAGGGCGGTATACCGGCTGAGGAGGGGGTATAAATCATAGTTGCCAACTTTTGAAAATGAAAAAGCAGGAGATTTTAGACGGCGGCGTGCGTAGCGGCAAAAATTTGCATGGACACGCCCATCTTTTCGGTATGCCACGCCCCTTCAAAAGCCACACCCACTCCACCTAACTGCAAAACGGCTTTGGAAGAAAGCCAGGTAGATGCCCTTATAGCCAGGTAGTAACCCCCCATAAGCAGGTAGTGCCCCTTACAGGCAGGTAGATGCCCCCTTGTAGCCAAGTAGATGCCCCCTTGTAGCCAGGTAGGTGCCCCCATTGTTAGCCAGGTAGGGCCCCCATTGTTGCCAGCTAGTGCCCCCTCTGTTGCCCGGTAGATGCCCCCTCTGTTGCCAGGTAGGTGCCCCCTCTGTTGCCAGGTAGATGCCCCCTCTGTTGCCAGGTAGATGCCCCCTCTGTTGCCAGGTAGTGCCCCCATTGTTGCCAAGTAGTGCCCCCATTGTTGCCAGGTAGATGCCCCCTTGTTGCAGGTAGATGCCCCCCATTGTTGCCAGGTAGTGCCCCCATTGTTTGCAGGTTGGGCCCCCATTGTTTGCCAGGTAGGTGCCCCCATTGTTTGCCAAGCTAGTTGCCCCCTTGTTTGCCAGTACGTGCCCCCTCTGTTGCCAGGTAGTGCCCCCTCTGTTGCCAGGTAGTGCCCCATTGTTGCCAGGTTAGTGCCCCCATTGTTGCCAGGTATGTGCCCCCTCTGTGCCAGGTAGTGCCCCTCTGTTGCCAGGTAGTGTGCCCCCATTTTTTGCCAGGTTTGTTGCCATCCTTCTGTTGCCAGGTAGATGCCCCTCTGTTTGCCAGGTTTGTGCCCCCATTGTTGCCAGGTAGTGCCCCATTGTTGCCAGGTAGTGCCCCCTCTGTTGCCAGGTAGATGACCCCTCTGTTGCAAGGTCTTGCCCCTCTTTTGCCAGGTAGTGACCCCTCTGTTGCCAGGTAGTGCCCCCTCTGTTGCCAGGTAGATGTCCCTCTTTGCCAGGTAGTGCCCCCATTGTTGCCAGGTAGTGCCCCCTCTGTTGCCAGGTAGATGTCCCCTCTGTTGCCAGCTAGTGCCCCCATTGTTGCCAGCTCGTGCCCCCTCTGTTGCCAGGTAGTGCCCCCTCTGTTGCCAGGTAGTGCCCCCTTTGTTGCCAGGTAGTGTCCACTCTGTTGCCAGGTAGTGCCCCCATTGTTGCCAGGTAGTGCCCCCATTGTTGCCAGGTAGATGTTCCCCTCTGTTGCCAGGTAGTGCCCCCTCTGTTGCCAGGTAGTGCCCCCTCTGTTGCCAGGAAGAGCCGCCATTAATGCCAGGTAGTGCCCCCATTGTTGCCAGGCAGAGCCCCCCCTATAGCTAATAAAAATTTAAAAATAAAAAATCCACTTACCTCACCAGGCTCCTGCAGCGCTGCCAGCTCCCGACCGATCTCCTCAGCTGCGCAGGGGATGTGAGAGCAGCCGCGCGTCACTCCCCTGCAGCCGCGCGTCACTTCCCCTGCGCCGCTGACCTGTAGGGGCACCCACCGGCGCCGGACCGACAGGGGGAGGGGGGAGGAGAGGAACGATCCCTCCTGCTCCTCCCTGCACACGAGACTCCGCGGGGTGAAGCGGGCGCAGCGGCCGCTTTCACCCGCCTGTAGGAGGGCCGGCGGCGTCAGAGTAGCGCACTAGCGCTACCTGTCGCCGCGGCCATTTAAAGAAGCCCCCGCCGCCTGCTGGCGGCGGGAGGAATGCCAACTCCCCCGGGAGGGCACCCCAAATAGCGGGACCCCCCCGCCAAAAACGGGAGAGTTGGCATGTATGGTATATATGGAGAGGGGGTATACAGGCTGAGGAGGGGGTATACAGGCTGAGAATGGGGTATACAGGCTGAGGAGGGGTATATATGGAGAGGGGTTATACAGGCAGAGGGGGTGGTATACAAGCTGAGGAGGGGTTTATTCAGGGGGAGGGGGCTTATTCAAGGAGAGGAGGGGGTTTTAGTTTCAGAGGGAGAGGGGGGTCATAGAGGGAGAGATCATGTTCAGAGGGGGGTTGTATGTAGATGGGGGGTGTTCAGAGTGGGGCACCTGGGTTAGATTTATGGTGGAGGAGAGGGATCTTTAGAGTGGGGGTAAAGGTGAGAGGTGGAGGAGAGGGGTTTTGGGGGGACACTGTCCAATACACAGAAAACCTGGGCAGCACTTACATTCCACCTAGCTGGGGAGGGCACAGACAGTGTGCTTTAGGTTAAGGTTGGGCTTCAAATTTTGTTTTGGAGGGGGGGGGGGAGCCATTGACCCTACTTTCCTAGGGCCCCGAAATACCTTGTCCCGGCCCTGCAAATACGCATCTAACAATGTGCAGTGTGATTTACATTAGTTTCAATGTAAAACACACATCAGCATTGAGAGGTCTGAACGGCGATGCGTGTTTTACATGAATCTTTCTGATGCTTCTTTCGGAGCCGTTCACAGAATTGACATGTTAATTCTTGATCCTTTTTACGCAGCAGACATCCTGTTTAAAACTATAGGGTCCGTTTCTGCTGCACAGAAAACACATCCAAACACGCATCACACTTTGGGTGCGTGTTTGGGTGCGTTTCATGCAGTGCTTTTCAATCAATTTTCAGAGAGCTGATATGGGAGGGTCTAAGAGAGACAGTGAAATAGTAAGCCTGTCAGCTCGGTATTGTAGAGTTAAGCAGTGCTGTGGGAAAACAAAGTTGAGTGGACCTCTGCTCCAAGTTCAGCGGGCTGCTGAATATGTAAATAGTTTACTGCAGCAGAAAAAGGGGACCCTAGATATTTGCCAGGTAGGGCAGACCAGGGTGAACAACCCACTCACAGATCGTTCAGAGACCAAGCAGTTGCTAGATGACGACACTGGTTGCATGGGCAGAAGAAGGGAAAGTTCCTGTAAGTTGTGAGGTGAGGCCTGCATGGATCAGACTTGTTTTGCCAGTGAGGTCCCACAGAAGAACAAATTATACCTGATTGAGATCTGGGGAATTTAGAGGGCATCTTGAATTATTTAGTTATGCTCCTCAAATCACTCCCGAAAAGTATAGGCAGTTTTGCAGGGCGCATTATACTGCTGAAGGAAAATTAGTGAATACCGCAGTTTACTCGTTCACAGTAACGTTCTTCTAGGTGATATATGTCAATGTAACAGCCACATGAATGCCACAAGCCAATTTGTTTTCTAGCTGGTCTCCTTGCCTTAGTGAAATGTAGTGTAATAATTTCTCCAATGAGCAGCTCCAACACCCAGGGCTGTCTTAACAGCATTCTGGGCCCCTGGGCATAGCAGTGCAGTGGGCCCTGCCCAAACATGTGACATCACACCAGGCCACACTTCTAGCCCCGCCCAAACATTACACCACATGAGGCCGTGCCTCTTACCACCGCCAAATCATCACGCAGCCTATGTTGGGAACCTCACTGACATCTTGTAGGCAGCCTACAAGACTAATTAGCAGGGCAGAAAGCCAATGGCTCTCCACTCCACCATGGTTTTTAACTCTCCTAAGAACACACAAAGTGTTATATAAGCAGCCCTGACCCAGGAAACCAGGGTATGTGCCATACATTTACCACCTGAGGCCACTGGACACCTGTCTAATGTGCCCAATTGATAAGATGACTGTGCCAGCAATTGGCCATCCAGAGGATGTAAAACATACCATACCATACATCAGATCAGGACACCTTTGGGTGGTGGACAGGGGTTGGCACTGGCGCTCTGGATAGTCTGTGGCTATGGGGCCCTATACTCAACATGCTGTGATGCCTCCCTATCAGAGCCAGCAGTAAGTTTTTCCAGCAGTGTGTGTAAGGGTGTTAGGGTGCCACTCCTTTAGGTTCTTTTGAATTGTGAGGAGAGACGATGTGGGACTCTGTGTACCAGTGTGGAAATAAAGACAAAGGACAACACTTGCTGACCGGGAGAACTGAGGCTTTACTTCATTTCTTCCTCCAATAGCGACACTTGCAGAACAAGCCTGTCGCTCACATAGAGATTTACACAGCACATGAACCATGCACTCGCCCAGCAGTACCCGAGGGGGCTTCCTCCATGCCAACCTCACTGCTCTAACCTGGCTGTACCTCAGTGGCTCTTCCACTCAGCTCAGGGGCTGCCACGTCCGTCCTGCTGTAGTTGGGGCTTTTTTCCCCTTCTCCTATGCGTTGCGGCCAGAGGGCAAAGTTCTGCCCCGGCTCCCTCCCGGCTTGCTTATGCTGAAAACGTGGTAACAACTATGTACAAGTCCTTAAAGAACTAGGCTTTCTTCCTTTTCCTTCCAGCTTAGTCTGCCTCCCCGCATTCTAGCCAGAATGGGGTGTCCTGCTCCTATCTGCCTCCTCAGTGCAGACTCTCCAACAGACTCAGGCAGAACAGACCCTGAACTCCTACAGGTCTCCTTATAAATCAAACTCCCCCCTGCTGACAGCTAACCCCCCTTCTCCTCTTCACAGAGATTCAGCTCCCTATTGGCTGGGGGTATTACACTGCTGTTGCCAGGCAGACTAACTGGGGACAGAACCTCTATCTTACTTAGCATAACTTTCCTATGATTTCTACATGTTCCACTAACAGCCCTGTCATTTCTATCCTTAAATATATACAATGCAGTTTACACTATTAACCTCTTACTGTTCACCATGAGCTATTAAACTAACATTCCTAGCAACACTATATCTAAGTCTATACAGCACACTTTACACTATTTCCCTGAATAAAGATATCTAACACTTTTACACATCTCACATGTGCACTGCACTAGTTCTTCTATTATTCCACACCAGACAGGCTAGCTTTTACTCCCTATGTATGTCAGTGAGTCACTCAAAACTATACCCAATATTGCCCATTTTTGTGCCCATTTTTCTGACTTTAAGGGAGACATGTATGAAGGAAGGCGCATCAAAGTGAATTGGCGAGTCTCGTTTTCAATTTATAATGCACCTGATGTACGAAAGTGGTTTTTGTGTGATTATAAATGAGGTCTGAAGTTCGACGTGCCTCGCCTAAGTGTTAGGTGCATTATGGAACTTAGGCGCATTAGTAATGCACCAAACATGTATAAAGGCTATAGATAGGTTGAAAATAAAAGAAAAGTCATTAGAATAGCATGTCAGTGAATAGAAACTATGGTACTGATCTTGCTTACTGAACCACAGGTCCCAGCAAGACCCGTGGTGTGCTGGCTCTTGCTGTACGTAGAATAAAGGGTATCAAAAATACATTTAAAATTTAATGTATTAAAAATTAAAAATTCTTATCATCATCATCATCAGTTGGTTATTTAATGTACAACTAGTTTTAGATTCTATTAAAATTAAATACATTTTACAGGAGATATTTTTTGTATGTTTCGGATATTATATATTTTTATATTCATTTTATATGATAGCATTTTTATTACATTTAAATAATTTAATTTTATACAGTTTGATAATTATCATAAATTACTTTTGATTATTGTACTGGTGTCAGTTGAGAAATATTGGACATTTTTTTTTTCCCTAACAGCAAATCCAGCTCCGCTTCGACGACTCAGACAGATCACATTGAAATAGGTCCGCCTATTCGAGCTGTAACGTGCCTACTTTTGCCGAACCACATTCATATATGTGTCTAATATTACGAGTGTGGAGCGACACGCCCCCAGAACGCCCCCTGATGTTAAGCGCATTAGAAAGTGTTGAATTTTACTAACGATGCGCCTAACACATTCATTAGGTGCATTAGACATCGTATACTGCTCACTTAGGCGCATTTTATGCCAGAAAAGGGTGAACAACCCGATCATACATGTCTCCCTAAGAATTGATTGTTCACCTGCTGCCTTGTAAATCCATCCTCTTGACAGGTATCATTGTAATGGGGATCAATGGTATTCCCTTCCCCATTTCAATGTTATTGCTGATTGGATATAGGGCAATATAAAACATCACATACACCATACTGTGATTTGTTGCATTTTGTAGCATTTTTGGGGTCAGTGATTTATTTTTTGCATCAATTAATCATGATCCAGACAAGCCGTTTTTTTCTGTCTTTCTTTCTTGTCTTTTATATATGGCTAATGGTCAATCTCTTTACCAGGGTAGGTAGAATAGACTGATAATTGTTTGACCTTCGGTGTCAATGACATACCGTCTCTCTATGGCCATTCTCATGTTTTAAATTGGCAAACAAACCTTGTAATAACGCTACTAAAAGCATGAGTTTTTTCAAGCTGTTTTTGGCATAATCTGCATCGGCCAGACGTTAGCTGGAAGTCAATATGCCAATAAAAAACACACTACAGTCATCACCTTTTTCTTCGTTATGTTTTTTGTTTCATCAGTAGCAGTTTTTCCAAAATACAGTATTGTGTAGGTGTAACGTTTTCTCAGGCAGGTTTTTCTTTCCACAGTGGTAATGCAAAAGAAAAACCCATAAAAATGTATTTATCAATACACATTGCATTAAGTCTAAAAAAAATGACATTCTGGAAACTTTTTTTTGTCTTTAGCCACAAAATGCTATGCAGGATATGTGTGATAGGTCCCTACGGGCTGTACAACCAGAAAATGTATAAACCCCAATTCTTATATTTTTTCTTCAAGAGGCAAACCGATTACAAAGCGTATCCGAATACTCTTCAACTTTAACACAGCTAAAATTTGTTTTAATATTTTTAAGAGCTGTCCGCATGGATTCCTTGACCAAAATATGGGTTGCTGGCTGTGTTGACTCCCCAAGAATGCCTAGACTGAACACGAAAAAACCTCCTGTGTGAGCAGCCATACGGGTTTAAAGGAAATTTTAATATAAACACAATTTTTCACTGAAAAACAATCTAAAAAGCTTTATAACTTCACTATACAACAGATACTTTATATAAGACTGGACAACAACAACAACATCCATAACAAATACACAAACAATTAAACTGGAAAAGTATTAAATCTACACTCTAAAAACTGACACCCTTCTTCTCATTTAGGGCAGGTTTTGTAACCAACCATTTTCACCTAAATCGCCGTTTTGTCCTTCCCTCCTCTAAATGACACCATCTGGTGCTTGGACCTCCTATGGAATATAACAAAGAATTTAGTGCCCCCCAGAATCCCTTGAAAAACCTGAAAATTTATGCCACCGTTCATTTTAACTGAAAGAGGGTAACGCTTCAGGAATTTCTTTATAAAAGTTCAGAACAGACGTTTTGACAAAGAACAAATAAAAAGAAAAGACAAAAAAAAATGACCCCCATAAAACAAACAGAATAATTCCACATACGCACAGATTATTTAGAGAACTCAGCAAGTTTAATTGTTAGTATCTGTAAAGAATAATGAGCACAACAGGTCATCGAGGGAGAGAACTAGAGATGGAAAAACTACTACAAAATAAAAAAAAATTAAAAATCCCAAAAAGACAACCATAACAAATCTTGATATATGAGTAATGTGTTACATTGAAAGCGTCACTTTTAGGATGGGCAAATTTTATAAAAAATTCGGTTGGGTCACTTCCCGAATTCCCGACAAAAAAAAATTCGCCCCTTCTTGGGGACAAATCGCGTTACAAAACAGCTATTTCCAGGCTGCACGAGCCTGCAGGTGCTGTAGAACTTTGTCCATGTTTTAAATATGAAAGGGGGGAAAAATTGGGTTTGGCTTCATACAATTTTGTGTTTTAAGTATACACGCAATGCTGCCGCCGCTTTAAATCGCTTCACTATAAAATTCCCTGGCACTTAAAGGGAAAACGCCAAAAAAAACAAGGGGGAAAAGTACCTGATAAGTCCATGGCATGACATCATGACAAGTTTTAGGGACGCGGCACCCCAAACACAGCATGGGGTCAACGTGGCACAATGACATTCGGGAGGTGCAAAAACATAGGCCAAAGAGGGGCACAATACAAGTGGGATTTGCGGCACAACAGAAAAGCAGCAAAAGAGGCAGACAGTGCAAAATACATTCTGGGGGGGTGGGCAAAACAGTGAAGGGCCACAAGTGGCACAAAACAGAGATGGAGGGACGGCGGAAACAGCAGGGGGGGCAGGACAGTGGCACAATACATTCTGGGTGGCAAAAACTGGAAAGGCCACAGATGGCACAATGAAAAAGAGTGGGTACGGCAAAGCAGCTGAGTCAACAGGGGCACAATGACATTCGGAAGTGGCAAAACAGTAGTAGCCACAGGTGCACAAGATAAGGGGGGTGAGGGGGCCCAGCAGCCATGGGGTGGACGGTGGCACAATGAAAAATCGGGGGGGGCAAAAATTGGGAAGAAAAAGGCCACAGAGGCCACAATAACAGCTTTGGAGGTGACGGCGGCAGCAGCAGAGGCAGAAGGGGCAAAAAATGAATTCTGGAGGGTAAAAACGGGAGTAGGCCACAGAGTGGCACAATGACGAGTGTAGGTCACAGCACACCACAGCCCAGACATGAGGTCAGAAGTGGCACAAGACATTCTGGAGGTGAAAACAGTATAGCCACAGGGGCACAAAAAAGGAGGGAGTGACGGGCGCAGCATGAGGTCAACAGGGGGCACAAGACTTTCTGGGGGGGCAAAAACGGGAATAAGCCACAGATTCAAAATGACAAGGGAGGTGACGGGGGCAGCACATGGGGTCAGAAGTGGCACAAAGACATTCGGGGAGGTGCAAAAACGGGGAGTAGGCCACAGAGGGGGCCAAAAATGAGCAGTGGGGGACTGAAGGTAAGTAAGCCCAGGGCAAAAAAAAGCATGGGGTAACAGTGGCACAAAGAAAATCTGAAAGGGGCAAAACTAGTGGCCAAAAAAGATTTTGCACAATGAAACAGAAAAGTGGAGTGAGGGCGGCAAGCCAAAAGAAAGGGGGTAACAGTGGCCCCAAAAATGACATTTCTGGAGATGGGCAAAAACTGGAGTAGGCCACAGAGGGCACAATAAGAGGGGAGGTACGGCGGCAGGACAACAGCATGAGGTCAGAGAGTCACAATGACACAGGGGACAGGGACAACAAACAGCAGCCATATCATAAAGGGGCCAATGACAAGTGTGGAGGGGGGTGGCAATACCACCCGGGAAAAGATGGTTTGGCTGAAAACGTCACAGATGTTGGCAAGGCGGGTGCGGCCAGAATAGTGGCTGAGGCGGGTATTTGAACCCAGACTCATTTCTACAGTTTGTTTAGGCGTCAGGCTGAGTAGTCTGACCCAAAGGGCATTGTGTGTGGAAACCCTGCCGATCCACACCTGTTTTTTGACAAAGGCATCTTTCCAGGACACTTCTCCACGCAAACCGCAAGTTTGCGGCCACACATCCATTTGGGGCTGCCATATCCGCGGACTTCTAACTGGGGGGCAGAGTGCTTCCAAGTATGCCACCACCTGTTGGGTTTTCGGGTCTCTCCAGCCCGCGCACTGGGCGGGTGAAGGGAAGCGCCACATTGACCCAGACAGGTTCTGCTGAGGAGCGGGACTCTCCTACTCCCCCACCTCCCCCAGCAGCCCGGCATATACGTGAGCGAAAAAGAACCCCCCGTCAACCGCAAGGGGGGACATGCCGCACATGGGCGGGCCAACGACTAGGGAGGGATTTTTTTCCCCCCTCATAGCGGGGAAAAAAGGCCCCCATTTTGATCGGTAGGAGGTCCCAATAGGGGTGAAGAGCCAGAAGTCATCCTCTGCCGATGCTGATATTCGGCTGTCACAGCCGGGCAAATCAGCAGCTGCGGCCACTGCAAAATGACTCCGAGGGGCTCCCTGCCTCCATCTCCACTGTTCTCCCAGGGTTTCTTGCGGTCATCTGCCTCTCTTCCTCACCCAAACACCTCCTCCAGCTGCCCTGCTCCTCCCTTTTGTCACGGGGGAAAAATCCACTCATTTCACCAACAATGTTTTCTGCTCCAAATGCCTCCCCCTCCTCCCCATTTCACCCCCCCGGGCCCTCTTGGCCGCAAATGTAGTCGCCACTCCCACCCCCTGCCCAACAATTTTTTTCAGCATCTGTTCCAGGACATGAAGCAGGGGAATGACGTTATTCCCCTATCCTGGCGCTGACAAAAACCGCCTCCTCGAAGGGCCTCAACAAAGGCATTTTTTTTACGCATACCCCACGGGCGACATCAAATTACACAGGGGAGTACTCCGTCCGCCTGGATCACAAAAAATCTTACTGGCCTTTCCTGTTCAAAAGTCGGTCCAACATTGGGAGGCGGAATTCCCAACGGGGAAACATCGCAATCAAGTAGTTGGGGAGGCCCCTTTGCCCCTGCAACTCGAGGGGGTGGTTCCCGGGTTTGTAGGGAAAGGATAATTTCATGCCAGTTTGCTGGGCCCTTTTTTAGAATCTTCTGAAATCGGGGGAAGACTTTAGGAACCTTTTCCCCAACCAATTTAACACGTCGCCATGCAGGGGGCAGGACCTCCCCCCGTGCAGCGCGGACACCCTGTTACCCCATTGTCCGTCACCATGGGTTCCCATTTGCAGTTGGCCGGAGAAAGCCCACATCATTTCTTGCTGCATGACCGGGAGTTCCTCCCCCTTTTTGACTTTGTTCGCCGGGGAAGCCCGGGTAAACTGCGTGACAGCGTGCCCTACACATGTGGGAGATGGGCAGTACTTTGGGGGGCGAGATGGTGGTGGTGGGGAGAGGAGGGGCGGCATTGGGGCCCGGAGCCGCAGTTTGACAACTGGGGGGAAAGCGCCCTCCCGTCCAAGTTGTTGGTGGCCGGGGAGAACACTTCACCGTGGCCGTAAAGACATGACGGCCCTGACGGAAAAAGCTCCAACCCCCCGCGCGGCCGTGCCTTGGAACAAACGATAAGGGTCAAGGGCTCCCACCTCTTCTACATATTTTTGAAGTGCTGGCAAAGCCTTAGTTTCCCCAAAAACGGTGCAAGTCCACCATTTGGAAAGGGAAGGGGGTACATACCAACAACTTGGACAGGAGAAAGGCAGCTGCGCACCTTTAAAGGTTGGGTCATACGTTGTCTCTTTGCAAACGCTCGCTGAACGACTGCTGGGGGCCCCTGGTAGGGGGGGCCCCGGGGCATCGGGCCGGGGGATGATTCAAAGGAAACAGCCCCTTTTGCAGAGTGGGGAGCCTTTTACTGGCTGCAACATGCTGCCCGGCGCTGCGTGGGTCTGTTTTTTGGGGCGGGAGGATGGGCCCCCCACTCCAGCCACGGTTTTTCCCAGGCCACCGGATGGGACGCCCCCGCAGTTTACCAGGGCCGTTGGGGCCCCAAATTACTCCCTGCCCGCTTTACTTTCTGCCCACCAATTTTACAAAACCCCTATTTCGGCTCCTTTCCGTGCTTAGCAAAGAACTGCCACACCGCCGAGTATCGGATTTTACCCCACGCTCCGCCTGAGTGACACTAACCCCCCTCCTTTTTTCCTGAACCCCTGGCTGCTACTTTTTTTGGACCTCGAAGCGGGGTTTTTAAACCCCTGGCCGCTTGGCTCCCACCCCACACGCGCTACCCCTGACTCACGCCCACACAACCCACATGCTGGCTGCCCGCTGCCTGACCCAACTACGCCCTCTTCTCCTGACATGATGAAGCCCTTTCCCACCCGGCCCCAAGTGCGGTTGGCTACATCACACATTTGTGTTTTCATCGTCACTGCTTCCTCATCACCGGGCTTGGTATGCAAGGGTGACCCCTCACAAAATACCCCCAAACCACTCTCAAAATCTAAACTTTGCCGCTTCTGCAAAAAAGGGGATATGGCCCCCTTTCTTCGCTGCCAAGTACTCGACCCCCCCCCCCAAATTTTTCTCCTTTCTAACTGGGGCTGACCCCGACCCCATAGTAATCTCTGCTGAGGGGAACCGGATGGCAAAGGGGGGTTGAGGACAGGTGGGGCCGCTGACCCGCTCCCGGGGCCCTCCAATTAAGGGTTTTGCTGACTTCCCCCCGACCTTGGCTGGGGGTTTTCAATGTACTGGGGGAAGTGGATTACCTATCAACCAATCAAGAACCCGGTTGCTTCACAACGGCCGCTAGATGACAGGGCATTTTTGGCCCCACCGAATGCCCGTGCGACTTCCCTTGCTTTGCTCACCTGGGGCCCGAAGTGTTTGTCACTGCCCTCCAGGGGAAGACCGCCAACTGTTTTTTTCTAAAAGTACAGACACTGTTTGATGAAATATCTGGAATTATAAAACACACCCTGTATTTTACTCCAAATAACCCACTAAAGGTTGGGGAACCCTTGGATATAAAATTTGCGCTCCACAAAAAGGCAGGAAAAATTGACTTGTATGTGCCGTTTAAAAAAACCCGTGTATTTTTCTGAAAAAAAAAGCAAAACAGGGTTAATTAACCTTTTGGGTAAAATTACTACAGAATTTCTTCTGTGGTGGTGAAAAACAAAATTTTTTTTCTGAGACAACTGCAGAAAAAACTTAGTTAAGCCTTGGATTAAACTGCGCAAAAAAATTGACAATAAAAAATACGGCTTTGTACGTGTTACAATGCGTGTTTTTACGCTACACAACAAAGAAAAAATTGTAATTAACCTTCGCTTGTGAATTATGCTACAGGAAAAAAATTTAAATTTTTTTCGGGGAAAAAAACGGTTTATTTTATCACCACAACAGCAGAACAACGCTTAATTAAAAACCCCCGGGGTAAATTTCGCAAAAGAATTGAGCACCAAAAATGAAGTGATTTGTTTGTAAAAAAGCTGTTTTTTCTTTAAATGAAACAACAGGAACAGGGTTAACACCCTTGGATATTCAAGTGCTGTGAGCAAAACTTAAAATGTATATCACCATGGGGCCACACTGACTTCAATCCAAACCCCACAAAATCAGAAAAGAACGTTAAGGAAAACGCTCTGAGACAAGCGTGACACCCCCAAAAAAACGCTGATAAAAATGATTTTTTTTAGAATCAGCATAACAACAGCCCCGCGGGACCTTTCCCCCCCAAACATTTCATGGGAACGGTTAGCTCCACTCGCGGCCCCGACTTAATAGTGCGGGGAGTCACAGAATCCCCCGGTTCTCTATTGGCTTAACTCTCACTTCAGCAGCTATCCTTCTTCCTCCCCGGTTTTATTCCCCCTTTTTAAAGCCATGCTCCACCCTTTTTTCAATCAAAAGCCCCTTTATTACCGAAGTACCCCAAATTCGACTCTTCCGAACCGAAATTTTCCAAAATTTCCAAACAATTCCACTTCGTTAGAACAAATTGCCCATCCATCACGATAAAACAAAGTGGAATTTAATTTTTACAGATTTTTCATATTGTAAATAAATGTGACTATTCCAGAAATGCACTTTTAAAAGGGTTTTTCCCCAAAAATAAAATTACAGGGGAAACTTTCTAATAAATAATAAACATTTCACCATTCTAACTTAAAATTTTGCACCATTTTGTTTTTAGTTTCTCCTTAGGATCCTTGTTTACAAACCCTCTCCAGGGGATATGACCAGGGGTAGAGCCCTCAGCCTGGGCAGACATGCTCAACATCACTTTTCCCCCTTTAGGCAGCTACAGGTTTACACCCATGCTTCATCTACTCCTGTCCTCTCCTCCTTAGTAATTTTCCAAACGTGAAAAAAAAAATAAAAAAAAAAGAAACCTCAATGGTTCCTGCAGGGTTTGGTTCCTGCAGGGATTTGAACCGAGGACCCTTGTGCCTGGAGGCAAACATTTTATCTCTGAGCTACATTTTAGCTACTCACAGTTCTATACATAAACAGACCTTTTTTTGACTAGAGAGAGGAAAGGCCTGGTGAGGTCATCCTTCTGGGTCACATGATATGCAATTCAAACAAATCACACACGTCCCCTTCTCAGCACACAGAGCTGAAGAACTGGATACAGGAGGTATGAAATGAGATTGTGACAAAACCCCTTTAAAGAAGAGATCTTATACTTTTTTTAAGGTTTTTCGTGTAATTTTTTTAAAGAAGATATATGTGACTAGAAAGACACAGTGGGTTGTGTCTGGTACTGCAGCTCGACTCCACTGATATCACTTCTTACTCAAGCCTTCTGTAGTGCAGATTCAGGGCTGTGACGATGGCTAGGCAGAGTTGGGCGATCGCCTAGGGCTCCACCTCTGCTGGACAATAATGGGGGCGCAATAACAAACAATCCTAACCTCTCAGGCTGCTGCAGTAGCTCACATCGCTGCCCACTGACTTCAGTGACTGCTGGCTTGTCAGCGTCCTGCAGCATGCACACGCCCCTGCTCTTCAGCAGGCTGCCGTCTTCTGAGGAGCATCAGCGCAACAGAAAAGGCCCTGCTCATCTTACAGAGACCCCCACTGCCTCCCAGCTGCCCACAGTCACAAGCGACCGTGAGCTGGAGCAGGAAGAGGAGAAACACAGAGGCACAGACAGGAATTTACTGCTCCGCTCCTCTGAGTCATTAAAGTCCCTTTGTCATTAGTTAGTGAACATTCCAGGCATCTCTCTTCCCCTCACACAGGAGCTGCTGCTGAGTGCCCGAGGTACAGGCTGTGGGGGTGAGGGGCGACACACTAAGACTAAGAAAACACATTTTTATGATGGGAGTTTAGTGTCTATGCTTGTGTCATAACTATTAAAAAATGTGACACTAGTCAGTGATGCATCAGCACTGCTGTCCATAATTGGGCAGTTATGAAAGCTAGGTCTCGCAGGTATCAGCCAATTTGTATCCAGTAGCAGGGGTTAGAGACTGGATGCAGTCAGCTGATACCTGCAAGCATTTATGGACAATTACTTTTCACTATTTCAAACATTGAGATACTACTTCCCTGGTCATGTGTAGCAGAAATGTCTCACATGTGTTTAACCCCTTCCCTCCACGCAGTCATAATAATGTGGTTCTTCGTTTTTCCTACCCACGTTCACAGAGCCATAACTTTTTGATTTTTCCACCTATCAAGACACATGAGGGCTTTTATTTTGCGGGAATAGATGTAATTTTTAATGGTGTCATTCACCGTAACATAGGATAGACTGGGAAACCACGAATTAATCTAAGTGGGACGAAATGTGAAAAAAAAAATGTACTTGCGCCATGTTTGCAGCTTTTGTTTTTATTGCATTAACTCTTCGGTATAAATAGTGTGCCCTTTTTTTTTTTTTGGGGGGGACTTTGTATTCTGCCAGTCGGTGCAATTCCAGTGACAACATTTTCTGTGACCAATAACTTTTTTGTTCATCCACTTATGATTGAGGGTCATGTGTTGTGGGCTGAAGTGTAATTTTATTGGTATCACTTTAGGATAGACATGACTTTTTGATTGGAAAATGTATCCAAATGTAAAGTCTAGCTTTTCACGTCTCCTAAATGTCGGAATACATTGACTTGAGGAAATCTGAAGGAAAGGACTTTTTTTTTTACAGCAAAAAACATTGGCTTTGTTTTTGGTTTTCCTTTTCCTTTTTTTTTTTTTTCATTGAACCAATAAGGGCTTGTTCACACAATGTTTTCACTCCGTGTTACAAGCACTTTTTAGATCTTTCTCGGGGACCGACAGGACGGACCCAGAGGTGGATCTAAACAATTAGCAGTGAGTTCATCACTGCGGGCTCTGAGGAACACCAGCTAGTGGCGTTCACATAAGAGATCACCGCTGCGTGTTTCCATGGCGCCGCTCGCAATTCTTTCAAAGACGGACCCGAGCTGCGCTATGGAAACACGCAGCCATTTGCCTTATTTGACTAGGGCACCAAAATGCGTTGTCCCGGCCCTGATCAGATTGAACAGTGTGAGGCCCCATACACACAGCAGATTTTTTCCAACCAAAAACATCTGTTGTGTTTCTGTGGCAGTAACATTGTATTTTTTCTGAAGATTTGCACTATTTATGCAGATGTCACTTAGGCCTGGTTCACATTTGCGTCAGAGGTTCTGTTTGGAACCTCTGTTGCAGAGGTTAATCACAGATGGAAACTCCAAAACAAGTGTGGTTTAAGCTTTTTTGGGGGGTTTACGCATCTGTATTGATAAAATCCATGGCACAAACTACAGCGCGGAATCTCATTCAATATAAGGTATTGTGGTTTGGAGCCAGAATACACTAGGATTCCATGCATAAATCTACATGTAAATCTATAGTTTGAATGAAGCCCAGATGTTATGGGATAGGATGCAAGTAATGTATGTGGTCTTCATTTACCATTGGCTAAGTGCAGAAGAAACAGCCTTATAATAATTACATGATAATGGCACACGTAAAGGCAACATTGTTTGTGCTATTTTCGCTTTTTAAGATATGCCAGTTTTCTAAATGCCTTCGTCGGTATGTTTTGGCAATACAGAAGATAATTGGAGGACCCAAAGGAAAGCCATGCATCAGCAATGCTATCCTATTAATACACACTGTAATATATATACAGTACAGACCAAAAGTTTGGACACACCTTCTCATTCCAACAGTTTTCAGTATTTTCATGATTATAAAAATTGTAGATTCACACTGAAGGCATTAAAACTATGAATTAACACATGTGGAATTATATACCTAACAAAAAAGTGTGAAAGAACTGAAAATATGTCTTATATTCTAGGTTCTTCAAAGTAGCCACCTTTGCTAATTACTGCTTAGCACACTCTTTGCATTCTCTTGATGAGCTTCAAGAGGGAGTCACCTGAAATGGTTTTCAACTACAGGTGTGGGCCCCGTCAGGTTTAATAAGTGGGATTTCTTGCTATAAAGAGGTTGGGACCACAGTTGTGTTGCTTCAGAAGTCAGGGGATTTCACAGCTGATAGCCTACTGAATGGACTGTTAGAATTTATATTATGGCAAGAAAAAAGCAGCTAAGTAAAGAAAAACGAGTGGCCATCATTACTTTAAGAAATGAAGGTCTGTGACACTGTTGGGGATTTATTCAAAATTGAAGGAATACTGAACCAACATGGTTACCACAGCATCTTTCAGCGGCATGCTATTCCATCCGGTTTGCGTTTAGTTGGACCATCATTTATTTTTCAACAGACATTGCCCCCAAACACCTCCAACTGTGTAAGGGCTATTTGACCAAAAATAGAGTGATGGGGCTAAAACCAGATACTGGCCTCCACAGTCCCCAGACCTAAACCCCATCGAGATGGTTTGGGGGGTGAGTTTACCGCAGAGTAAAGGGCAAAAGGGGCCCAACAAGTGCTAACCTTTCTGGGAGCTCCTCAAGACGTTGGAAGACCATTTCAGGTGACACCTCTTAAGCTTTTCAAGAGAATGCCGGGTTGCAAAGCTAATCAAAAACAAAAGGTGGCTACTTTGAAAAACCCTAAATATAAACATATTTTCATTTTGTTTCACACTTTTTTTTAATATATAAATTCCCAAGTGTTAATTCATAGTTTTGATCCCTTCAGTGTAAATCACAATTTTATAGTCATGAAAATACGAAAAATTTTTGGGAAAATGAGAAGTGTGTCCAAATTTTTTGGTCTTTTACTATATAAAAAATATATATATAATATAATATATAAAAAATATATATATAAATATATAATATACACCCCAGGGTGTTTATAATATAATATATAAAAATATGTATCTATAATATAAATATAAACACACCATGTTATTATATAACACAACGTGTGTATTATGTATGTATGAAATATAAATATATTTGACAAAATGACAAACGGGTGTTCCTTCTTTGCCACTAATGGGGGGCCGTCCTGGTAGAGACGGCAAACCAAGACCGGGGTTGGGGGGGGAGCCAATTATTATCTGTCAGCACACACTAAGGTTGCTGACACGCGTGTATATAGCAAGGGCCGGATATCCACCATTAGGGGTTGGCTCCCCAACAGCGGCAGATGGTGGGTGGCTGTTACCCCGCGTCCCAGTCTCGCATGTTCCAATGTCTGGTTTTTTGCCAGTCCTCTGGTTGGCTATAAAACTGTCTCATCTCTCTCAGGTGATTTCGGGGGGCGCGTGCCTGCTACCGGTAATTGGAGCAGCAGGCTGGAGGGAAGCTCCTTGCCCAGTAGGCTTGAGAGAAGCCAGGAACCAGTGGAGGCTGGTGTCGGAGTGCTAGTGCTGGACGGCCCAGGGTTGTGTTTTGTAGCGTTGGTATACACGGCATGTATGTTAACCTTGTGCATGAATAAACAAGCTGAAGCCAGAAAGAAGGCCTGTGTCGTGTGCCATTCGCTTACCAAAGCGGCATCCCGTGAGCAAAAGTACCCCAGGACGGTCCAAGATGGCGTCCGACAAGACATGTGAGTTGTCACATATGGTGGAGGATGCGGGCATTATTTGGCCACTACCGGCAGATGGTGCAGTGCATAAAGTCGGTCACTAACATGATGTGTGCACAAAGTTGTGCAAGAGAAAGATCTGAAATGTATATATGCCTGCCACGCAATTTACATAGGGACAGCTGACTTGTTACCTGATATAAGCAAGTGTGTTTGGAAGAGATCACACCTGAATACAGACTGTTGCCTGTTGGAAAGGCTGCATAATGTGCACAAGAGATAAACTCTGAAGAGACAGGGGACGCACCCCAAGAACAGAGAAGGTGTGTTTTGTCTGGCCTTGAGCGGTTTAAAGTGAACGGTGCTGTCTATAAAGTCTGTGGTTAGCTGGTGTCTGGAATTTTTTTTTTGGGCAAGTGGAGGATGCTGCTAAAACCAGAATTAATTGAGGCCAATGCCAAGTAAAAAAACAGCAAGAATTATAATAAAGTATAATTAAACACCTCCGGGCGCATTTTGAAGGCAGAGCATCGGAGCACGATAAAAGCGATTGCCAATGGTTTCCAAGTTGCTGTGGTGTCTGGAGAGGCTGAGCCAAAAATGGAAAAGACGGCTGCCAAATTCACTCCAACCGACTGTGCAAACGGATGCCTACAAGGAAATGTGCTGGACGAGGCTGTCCGTTGCCAAAGGCCATGGGTTCCAAGTCCCCGAGAATGCAATCGTCCAGAGGTGTGGGAGTGGCTGTTGCTATGGGCAACCAACCCCGATGACTGTCGAGCGAATGTCCTGTGGCCAGGAGGCCGTATCACCAATCGAAGAAGGGGTCCACTTCGGGAGAGACGAAAAGTTGCCAAGGACCGAGGGTCCTGCCGTTGCCGTGGCACCACCTTCCTCAGCAGGAGGCCTGTTACACCAAACAGCAGAGGGATCCATGTTGGAGATGCCACACAGTGTAGAGTTGTTCCCTGACTGCCCTCTCAGAGAGGCTGGAAGGTCGCAGGCTGCAAGCAATGGAGTTCCTGTGGATGGACGCCCCACCCAGGGCTGGTACAGACAAGTCAGCACAGAGATCCAGTCTGCCCCAAACACCATTCCCAGTGGTGCGAGACCCATCTTGACCTGGAAGACTGCTCCCAGGGGTGTATTGTGGATTACCCCTTGTTTTGAGGCTGCCAGGCATGAGTGCTAATGATAACCTGGATGATCAAGCAGACCCACCCCCAGACATGCTGCCTTGAACAGGTAAAACGGGCTGAGAGCAGCAGGACTGTGAGTAATGACCAGTGTCTCCCAGCTGCATCTCCTTAGGAGATTGGTGATTATTATGAACTGTGGTATGAATAATGTGCAAGCAGAAATTGATGATGATGATGATAATAAAGAACAAATGGTATTGCTCACTTCTACTGAGGTCACACAGTCTGAGGTCAGGGAGAGGAAGCCGATCAACGAAGGCCTAGCGTCAGCTATTGCTGTGTTGGTGAAAAAATGCACTGTGTGAAGCAGGTTGCAGCAAGGGGATTTAGTGCTAGTCCGCCCCTAGAGGTCATAGGGAAGAGCATGCCCAAGTAGCACAGGTGAGTGTTGTCCTGTGAGGGATAGCCAGCAGTTAGGTTCTGCTTCCTGTGTCCCAGAGAGATTTTACCTGGTTTAATGGGAACTCTGCAAGTGGTGTTGCCTGAAAGAGAAACGCCTCCCATTGAAGGAGATTGCTGTTGCTCTGGTGCTTGTATGCAGGCTCTACCTACCATGCATGAGGAGACTAAGCGTGGAATTGCTGGTTAGTTACCAATGGAAAAAAACACTCTGTGGAAGAGTCTCAATGGGCTAGTGGGGAGTGATGCTGTACGGGTGTCTGTGCTTATTACAGAGGACTAGATGATGATTGTTCTAATTCAAATGTGGTGGATGAAAATAACGTTTGAAAAAAAAATGTGTGCCCCAGGCAGATTATGTGACCAGCCCTGATCAGTGTTATTACAGAGAAGTTTATGCTTTGATGATAATCCATATTGTGACCCTGCAGGGGTGGAAGCAGAGAGATTTTGCCTGAACCTTAGGCAGCTGAGTAACTTGCTCTAAGGTTGCTGTAAATTCAGTAGCTTTAACTGCAGGGGTCAGAAAGGACTCGAGTGATGGTATGAGGCAGGTGAGAGTATATGGATCCATCAAGAGGTTAAGAGTTGAGTATTCTCCCTTTAGAGACAGTGACAGGAGATGTGCAGGAAACATCTCCACACGTTGCTGCAGAACGATCCACCCTCCTCCTCACGAAAGAGCCAATGAGACGTGTGCACAGGGGAATATGTCACCAAGATATTTAATGAAGAGGCCCGTGCAGTAATGTCTGAACAGCGGTTTAGGAGAGGCGCTTTGGTCCTGCCATCTGATTGGTAAAACCTGACGTAAGTGATGAGGTTGGCAGTGTGAACCCTGAAAATTACTAGCATGCTTGATATGGGGGCTTTCAGTGAGTCCTAGTGCAGCAGAAGTTGTCACTGAGATAAATCAGGTGACAGCTAGATACCTAAGAGGAGAAGCTTCAGGGTCAGAGATAATCAGTGAGGGCCAGAGACGACGTGGATGAAGAGAAGTTGTGGTCTCATGTATCCTGCAGTCAAAGAGGTAGTCGCAGGTTGGGGCTTAGGGGCGTCCTCTAGCGCCATAGTTATAAGTGACCTGAGAGGGGTGATGTCATTACTGGCTCTGTGAGGTGTCAGGAATAGCCCTGTGAAGTGCGCATGCGGGCTGCAGGTGGTGACAATTGTTTTGCAGAGTGTGCATGTTTACGCCACTGGGTTATAAGTGAACTATGACCTTCAGTTGCTCAGATGGGGGAGGAGTGCATGGTTTGAGCCCACAGCTGAGCTGTGCATGGAAAGTGTTGTCCCGGCCCTGAGGTTAGGTAAAAGGTTGCCCCATAAATAGGAGCTTGACCCCGGAGGGAGCCTTGGGTTCATTGAGAAAGCCCTACGGGCTTTATCAGAGGAGGATGTGTACAAAGTGACAACAGTAGTCTGCTGTCCTTTGCCACTAAGTGGAGCACGTCCTGGTAGGAACGTGCTCACCCAAGAGACTGGGCTGTTGGTGGGGGGAGCCTAATTGTTATCTGTCACAACACAAGTTGCTGACAGCGTATATAGCATGGGGTGACATCCCGCCATTATGGGTTGGGTTTTCCCCCGGGAAAACTGCAGAGGGTGGGTGACGTTCCCCTGCCCCAGGCTCCATTCCATGTCTGGATTTTGGGCCACTCTGGTTGCTATAAAAAGCCTGCTCTCCAAGTGATCGGGGGCGGGCCTGCTACCGGGAAGTTGGAGCAGCAAGCTGGAGGGAACTCTTCCCATGGCTTGAGAGAAACCAAACCAGGGGGGTGGGTCTGAGTCTAGTGGGTGGACGGCCAGGTTTTTTTTTTGTACGTTTTGGGAACGCTGTATTTTTAACCTGTGCAAATAAAACAGGCTGAAGCCAGAAAGAAGCCTGGTCGGTTGCCCTTCCTTTCCAAACGGGAATCCCGTAGCAAAAATACCCCCCAGGGCGGGCCAAGATGCGCCGAAACATTTAGTTGTCACAAATAATATAAACCCACACACACACACCCACACACACGTGTGTGTATGTATATATAAATATATATATATATATATATTTCTGTTCGTTCTTTATGTATGACCAGCCAGGCAGTTTGCAGCCAGAATAGAGCCCAGCTTATTCATGTGCAGGTGTTATCCCCGCCCACCCAAAGGCTAGCCCTACCCACCTGACAGTTATTCGCATGTTTCTACCTATTCAAATAATAGGTTCATCATTTTGAAGGGTGGGGGTAGCCCAGTGGGCAGGGCATGAAAAAAACTGACTCTTTTTCGAATAAACGAACTTTTCTGGTTGAAAACTGCCAGAAACTGAGCATTAAATACTCTAAAACTCCTGAAACCTTCCCGGGAGAAAAAGGGACCACCCTTTGGAAACAACCCATTTCTAAAACACAAACTTTGTTTGTTTGGCCCTTCCAAAAGGCAAAAGGGGGCATAAAAAAATTAAAACAGGTTTCCACTTTAAGGCCCAGAAAGAAATAAAAAAAATGGTTTTTTTTGAGAACCAATAAAATTTCATGGAAAACCCCCCCGCCCCTTTAAGAAAAAACCGAATTTACGAGTCAAAAAATCAAAAACTTTAACACCTTTTAAATTAAAAATGGAAGAAGATTTTCTATTTAAATTTTTTAAAACCCTTTATGGAGGTGAAACTAGCTTAACCCCCAAACCCCAAAGATTACACCAAAAAATAAATATACGTTTGCCTCCAAAAACACAATGCGCCTATCGAGGCGCATTAAAATAAAACAACCCAATTTAATATTTTAAATTTGCCAGCCATTTTTTCCAATGCACCTCGATAGGGCCCCCATTACATACACTCCCAAAAGATATTTTTGTACCGAAATTTTCGCAATGCCCCTTTTTTTTGGGTGCTTATGTTTACAAATGCAATTATACCTGACGTAAAGTTTTTTAAATCTTATTTTCAGGTGCACTTTACACGTTTTTAATGCCCCCTTAAAACTGAGCACCCGACGGAAATTTTTTTCAGACATGAAAACTATTAAAATAGCGTGTCGAACTTGAACATTTAGTCCAATGAACATTAAAATGTTCGGTTCGGCTCGAGTTCTAAAAAATCGTTAGGTTCGAATCGAATTTAACTTTTCGCGAAAAAATTTAAATAAATTTTTAATCATATTTTTAAAAACCCTTTAATTTTTTTCGGGGGGCGGGGTCTCCCGGGCATGCGGGTGAGGTCCATGAAGTAAGCTCTGCAAATCAATCCTGCTACTTTCCTGATTCCCTGACCTGATCCCCAAAAAATTCGCTCCCCGGGGGACGGCTGAGTATCACTGAGGCCCCCAAACCCCGCATTTGGCCCCCCCGCGAAAATCAGCTGTGGACCAGTGTTTTGCGGCTGAAAAACAGTCAGAGATGGGGCGCTCCCTAGCGGGAGCGGGGAGAGCACCCAGAGGGGACAAACTATTATCCGGGTTCCCCTTTGCATCTGAGACCCGGGTGAGGAGTTCGGGGGGGAGAAATAAGCAGACACCCCTGTGATTTCCCCCCAACCCCCAGTGCCCCCCCCTCTGCAAATAGATAAAAGGGGGGCCCCATGAAGGAGGCTGAAAAGGGGGCCCCCTATACCACTACTGAGAGACCCTTGCCTTTCTCCGGGGGGGCCGGGAAATGTAAAAAGGGGGGGCTGCTTCATCTAAATTCCCCCGGGAATCCCGGGTTTTAGTCCCCTGGGACCTTTTGGGAAAAAACTGCACCCATTAGAACTTTTGCCCGGGAGATAAAAGTTTTTTTTTGTACGGGCTGTAAAATCCACAGATATCCGCCTGTACCCCCTCTAGTTTAAACCCCAGAGAACTTCCCTTTTACACAATTATAATCCTTATAGGAACCCGCAAACCTGCAGCTTTCAAATCCCAACGGGGGGGCCCGACGCAGTGCTTTTAAACCTTTTAATTGGGTTTTGCTGCATACAAAAAAATTTCTACCCTGTCTGGGGGGTGCTCTAGGGGCCGCAAAAAAAGGGCCCTTCCCACCCCTTTCCTCAATCCCCTTTTCTTTGGCCAAACGCAAATACCCAAACCCCTAAATGGGGGGGCTCCGACCCATCACCACACTGGATAAAAAAAGATAATTTTCCGCCATTGTTTCCTGCCAGACAGCTCTGACAGTTAAAATAGTCATATCCAGGCAGTCTAAACAGATTGAGAGGGGACATTGACAAAGTGAGAGAAAGAACCCAGGGGCGGAGCTCTAAAAGGGGAAGGGGGGAAGACCCTACGGCCACCCCCCACAAGGATTACAAAAACTATGCAACAACAATAAAAATCCTGCAAGACAGGGGGGAGGACCCCGGAAAACCCGCAACCGGGGGGAATAATGTTCGAATACTGGGGTCCCCCCGAGCGGGGGAAAGGGGGATCCCCCAAAAAAATTTACAGAAAACTTGTTTCCCGAAAAGCTTCTAGACCCCAATACCCTTGCCCCTTCATGTTTCGTGTTTGAACGAGCGCACCGTTTTCCCAAACCCAGGCTCCCCCCCGGGTTTCTCCTCCCACCCCCTTTTTCATGAAGGCTAAAAATCCCAGGACCGTGCCCGCGATTTTTCCAGCTGCAAGGAAAAAAAGGCGAGATAAAATACGAAAATGCCGTCTCCCCTTTTTTATCCTGACTACAAAAACTGAGGTCCAAAGGAAAGGCGACAGTTCACCACGGTCAGAACCCCGTCTAAGAGAAATTGGACGATTTATTCCATGTTGTATCCCACGCGGTTAAGAGCCCCAAAAGGAACAAGACAAAAAAACTGTTCTTTACCACTCGGGAAAGGAACCCAATGAGGGGGCAAGATAGGCGCAGAAACAGAAGACCTAAAAGGGACTGTCTTTCCCTGCTTTCTTATTTGACCAGGGTTATGGTGAGGGGTGTCTGGGGTGGCTTATAAAAGATTTTTTGGGCGCCTTGGTTTTTTTCCCGGAGATTGATTTAGTTTTTTTAAATACGGGGCAACGCCCAGTTTTAAAATTTAAAAAAGCCTCCAAAACCCCGGGAAAGGGGCCGGTTATGGGGGTTAGGGGGGGATCTTCTTTTGCAAGGGGAGCCCCAAGAGGTATAAACCCTTTATCTATTTTTTCTAAAAAGGGGGGGCCCTAAACTTCTTTATTTCTGGAAAGCTGTTTTCTTTTTGTAATTCCGGGAGGGCTCCCCTATGGGTGAAAATTTAGAGATTTTTTTTCAAAAAAGGGTTTTGGGGGTACAAAGCTCATCCATTTTTTGGGTTTGGTTTTGGGCAGGGAGGCGGGGGGGGGGGTAAAATGTTTTGGGGGGGGAGTTTTTGGTAGCTGGTTGAAAAAATTGGTGGGGTGTGGGTTTTTTTTTGGGGGGCCCCGGGGCTTAAAAGGGGGGTTCCGGCGGGGGGAAAATTTTCCCGGGAAATTTTTTTTGGGCCCTTAAATTTTTTAAATGGGGTTTTTTTAAAATTTGTATAGGGGGAAATGCCCGGGGGCTCTTTGGGCAAAAAAAAAAGGGGAATTATTTTTCCCCTTTTTTTTCCGGGTCAAAAACCCGGCATAGTTTTTAATTGAAGAAAACCCACGAAAAGGGCAAAAATTTTGTCACTCAAAAGGCCAGGGATGGGTTTTGGGTTACCAGCGTATACCAAATTATGCTAGGGGGGGTCCCCCCATATTGGTGGAAAAAAACCCCCCCTTTTAACTTTGTTGCATCCCACATTGATCCCTTTGTAGGCATTGGGGGGGGGCTACTTTCGCAAATACGGGAGGGGAAAATATGCCCCTAGGTGGGTATATGTGCCCCCTTTCCTTTATCTATTTTCGGTTTTGAAAATCCTTACGAATAATTCGTTTAATTATCCCCTTTTGGTTTCCAGTTCGGGTTTAAAGGGAAAAAAAACCCGAAACCCCGGGGCAGGGAAATGGACCCCCAAACGCCCAAGCCCCAACACATGATCCTATTTTGGGGACGGGGCAATGCGGGGGCCTGGGGAGGTTTGGAGGTGGAAACACCCAGCGGGCCCGGGCATTCTCGGGGCTACCTGGGAACCTCGGGGTCCCTATCTCCCCTAGATCTTTGCTTTTGCAAGTGGGGAGCTGTTATCCCAAAGTGGTGACACAACTATTTTTTCCGAGAGGGATCTCCCCGGGGGATTCCCCCCTTTCTGGTGCGGGGAACTCAGCAGTCTGGGGGATCAGGAAAAACTGGAGGGTTTAACCCTAAATGGGGGAAAAGGTTTCCCTCTGTGGGGGGGAAAAGCCGGGAGGGTTTTCAGTTTAAAAGGGAAGACAATGGGGGGATCCCGCTGACCCTTGATAACTTGGGAAAAACCCTAAGGCTGGACCCAGGGGGCCCCCCATCAATGCCCCAAAACATCACATAGAGCTAAACCTTAATGCATCTTTAAAGGTTGAATTGGAAGGGGGCTGGGCCCCAAACAGAGGGTGAATACGGGGGTCCCAAACCCATGAGGGAAAATAAGGATAGGCGGGAAAAAACAAAGGGGTTTTCAACTTCTTTCCCCCAATACAAAGCAAAAGCGACTGTTGACACAAAGACATCATTTTTTTCGCCGAGGGGGGTAAGAATGGGAGGGGTTTGGGCCTTTTTGGCCCCAAAAAGGGGACCCCTAGGGCGGGAGTTTCTGGGGTTAAAAAAATTTAAGGGGGGGAAAAAGAAAGGACCCCCGGGGGGAATAATTCCGCTCAATTTTGCAGAGTAAATTTCGAGAAAGGTTTATACTTCCCCTCAAAACTTAAACACACTGCAAAAGGGGAAAAAAAAGATTTTCCCTAGGGGCAAAAATTTCCAAAGCCCCTTTTTGGGCCAAATTGAGGAAAAGGGGAAAAAACCCTTTTGGGGGGCCCAAATTTTCGGAAGGATAAAATCCCCAAAAAACAATTTGTCTGATGGCCCGTAAAAAAGCCCCCGGGGCCCCCTGGTATCCCGGTGGAATGGTTTTAAAAAAACTGGAGAGCTTGGGACCCCCCGATTGGTGGAGGGCTTCAAACCCCACTTTTGAGTAAAGGGCAAAATTTCCCCCTTTTCACAGAAAGGGGGCAACAAAATATTCATAACACAAGAAAGGGGAAAACCCCTCTGAGCTCTGTCAATCTTACCCCCCCCATTTTACCCCTTTTCAAAATTGACGCAAAAAAAATAAACCAAAGTCCTGGCGCTGAAAAACTTAATTCATGATTCTTTTCTATTGTTTGGGATGGACCAATTTCCCATTTTATCCCCAAAAACTTTCAGACAAAATTTTTTTTAGGGAAATTTTTACAATTTAACAGTAACCCATTTAAAACGCGGGGCAAAGGGGGGAAATTTCGTCACTCGATAAAAGGGAAAAAGGGATTCGAAATCCATAGAGTGGAGAAATTCATGTGGGGGGGGTGTTAATACCAAAGGGGTTCCCTGCAGAAATTCCTTAGATGGGTTCAGATCCCAAAAATCGGGGAAACCAACGGCGGGAAATGCTGGTGAACGGAAAGTATTGGGCTGACAAATTTTATTTGGGTTTGAGGGACTCCCAAAAGGGTGTCCCCCATCCCCCTTTAATTTTTTGCCTTGGGAAATTTAACCCTTGTCAATTTTGATAAAAAAAATAATTTCCCTTGATAGAAGGTGGAGATTTAAAGGGGATTTAAAGAGAAAAGGTTTTCTCTGTAAGCTGATGATCCCATTGGGGGTTACCGGGGGAACCCTTTAATTCCTTGGATCCCTTCTAATGTTTAAACCCCTATGGGGGGCCCTTTCTCGGGCAAAAGTGAACTGGGCCCAATTTAGGCTATTTTTAGTGGGCAAATTCCCCCACGAGGGTGGGTTTCCCCCAAATTTCCCGAAAGGAATTCCCGAACAATTCACTTATCTCGGCATACGATTCATAAAAAAATGGCAGAAGTTCTTGGGACTTAACTTGTCAGTTGCAGTGACCGAACTGACTAGGAAACGGGAAATGGAAGTATTCCAACCCCCCCATCCTTGTGGGGTTTGGAAACAATATTTTTAAAATGGTTTTTTTTGCCCAACTGCTGTACTTGTATAGGGCGGGGTCCTATTTTGGTTTTTCCTCAGGCGCAATTTTTTAGTCCGTGGAAAACGATTTCTGCATTCCTCTGGGCGGGAACACCCCCCCGGGTAGGGGAAAAATAAAACTGGGGGCTCTCTATGAGGATGGGGGGGTTAGCGCTCCCAGGAATTTTCACATCTACTCGTCGCCCCACCCGCTGTCTTATCAGGGGGGATTTCAGGCAGACCAAATAATCCCCGGTGGCACTTTAGGCCCCCTTGGTGGGGGCATATGGCACTTTCTAATCTTTTGTTAAAAGACATGGGAAATACCAATCCGGACTACAAATGGCCCCTATGGGGGCAAAAGGGGTTTCAGTAAAGGAAGAGATTTGTTGGGTTTTTATGGTGGCAAGGAAAAGGGGGAGGGGTGGTCCCCCGTTTCATTTCCCTTATGGCGCAACGGAAGGCTTAAAAGGGTTGGGGGGGGGGGGGGGGTCCAAAAGAATGGACTTTTGGGGGAAATTTTTTTTGGGGCCCTAAAGGGGGGGATTAAATATCTTGGGGAATTAAAATGTGGGGTGGGAAAATTTTCCCGATTTCCCGGGGCTTCGAATAGGGCTCCCAAATTACAAAAGGGTCCCTTTTCAGATATTTCCAGTTTTTCCGTCATGGGCCCTTTTTTAAACAATTTTTGGGGGGGGGGCTATCCGACTGGTGTGGCACTTTGGAGAGGGGGGCTCGCCCTGAGGATCAAATAAAACCAGTGCTACATTTTTTAAAGCCAAAATGGTGCCCCGCCCCTCTCCTATTAAAAAAGGGCCCCGAGAAATGGTGTGGGGAAAATTTCCCGACTGGGGCCTCATCTTTGGGAAAGCTGGCGGGGTCATGGATCCCAGTAAAATTTCTAGGATCCAATTTTATACAGATTTAAAAAGGTTACACAGGGTTTTTATTAAACACCAAAGCGATTGGGCCCCGATGGGGAAACTGGGAAGGCCCCAAAGTGCACCAGATGTAATAAAGCGAGAGGCTTCCCTTTACCCTATTTGGGATGGTGTGCCCCCAATTAGAACATTTTTGGGCCGAGGGTTTATTTATTTTTTGAGTGGAAGCTTGGAAATGCCAGCAGTGGTTTTGCCCGGGGTTAGGGCTACCCAGGTCCGGTGGGTGATATAGTTTTAGTTTCGGGCACTGAGCGACAGCTATTCAAAAGGGGCTCATGTTCTAAAGCCCCGCAAAACTATACCCACTAAACTGGAAGCCTCCGGGTGTCCATCTCTGGGGCAGTTAAACAAATTTGTGAATGGAACCTACTATGTATAGGCTCACCTTTGGGGGCGAGGGGGGACCGGACAAATTTTTGATATATGGAGCGCCTGGGTCGCTTTCGCAGGCGGGTTTTATGTTTTCTCAAAATTTTTTATTAGGGGGGGGGGGGGCGGGCGTCGGAAAAAAAAGAGATTTTTTTGCTTTTTTTCAGCGTTCTTAATAAAAAGAGTGGGATGGGGTTTAAAATGGGTTTTAATGGGGAAAGAATCAGTTTGAGTTTAAGCTTCAAAAAACTGTTGATTATTGGGGGCGGTTTTCTTTCCAACTTTTTAACCAAATCGAATATTGAAACAATATTGTAATCCCGTGCAACTGTTGGCAAAATTAAAAGGGCCAAAACAGTAAAAAATGTAGTATGGCCAAAGGCTTTTTTTGTTTTAAAATTTTTCAAGGGAAATTGAAGTTTTTTTTAAAAAAACCCAAAAAGTCTTCAAAAATAAACACTTTTAAAAAAAAAAACATTAATTTTTCCTTCTAAGAAACCTGCAGAACTGAAAAATAAAACGAATTGGGCACCTCCTCCCTAGGAAATGACCCTTTCAAAACAAAAAAACTGGGGGAGAAGGCCCGCTTCAAAATTTCTTCAAGAAACATTATTCCCCTTTTACTTAACCCCCTTCCAAAGGGGTAAAACCCTGGGAAAAAAAACCCAAAAAATTTTACAAGCACAAAAATAGGCCCCCCCCCCAGTCGAGTACTACCCCCTTAAAAAAATTTTCCTCTAACTGTCGCGTTAAAATTTCCCCCCATTTAAACAATACCCCCAAAATAAAAAAATAAAATTAAGAGAGACAGATAAAATAATTTATTGGACTGAAAAATCATACTTTGTTCCCTGGTTGATGTTACAAAAAATATTGTAATATTGTATTATTTCTTAAAAAGGAAAATATGCTTTTTTTTTTGGGTTTCCCAAGGACTGACAGATATTAATCGGCCAAAACTTTTAAACCCTCTTTAAAAAACCCCCCAAACCAAGTTTGCAGTGCTTTAAAAATTTTCAAATTTAAAACGGAATAAACTTTTTTAGCGTGTGGTACAAAGGGTCCTTCTGTTTTATAGCAGGACCTGCATTCACAAAGGACACAGAACATAAGTATTTAGTTTCCAGAGTAACATGGTATTCTGCACTTACTCATGATAACGATACAATGGGCTGACATCAATGATTGATGAGCTTGATATGAGTAAGGTCCAAAATATGTTATATGATGGGGAGGGGAGAGATGTAGACTCCCTTTCTCTCCGTAGACAAGAAGCACTTAAAACAGCATCTGTAAAAATGTCAAACGCAAAAAAGTGGTCCTATCGTTCAATGTAGCCATGGGCAGTACATAAAATATAGGTTAAAGTACATGTTAATACATATATAAAGGCTTTATGTTTCCCAGAGCAGTTCTATCTTTTTGTTAAATGCTAACTCTCCAGGTTGATTTCACACTTTAGCCTCATTATACATCCAAGGCTATGCTGGAATAAGTTGCTTTAATGATTATACTATATTTAGCAGATTATTCCCAGCTCACACTATAATGGCAAATCAATAGGATATGCCCTTAAAGTGCATGTCCAACCTGTGGGATCTGCACCTATATCGGGAATGGACCCCAAAATATTTTTTGAGAATGGAGAGCTGTAATTGAAGCTCCACATAACAGAGTGAAGAGTAGTGCACAAGTGAGACCTACTCTCCGTTCTTAACACAGACTTTCGGGGGCCTGTTTCTGAGATTAGGGACTCACACTTATCCCTCCTTAAGGGCATTTCCTATTGATATGCCATCAAAATGTGAGATCGAACCAACCCTTTAAAGCAAAATATATAATGGATGCCTTAGGGTTTGTTCACATAATGTACTGCGGCACGTATAGTAAGCGCCGCAGTACATCGTGTCTTTCGGGAGCTCGTGCTAATACGTGCGTACTCCCGTTGGCGCGTTGGTGCCGGCAGCCCATGGACATGCATTACTCGCAGCGCGTAATCGCCGCAAGTAATTGACATGTCACTTATCTCCCCGCGCGTACACTACGATCGTATCGCCCATCTCGCCCATAGTAGAGCGCAAATACGCGGCTAAATGTGCGCCGAAATTAGCCCGTGTGAACCTACCCTTTCATCCGAACTACATACAAAAAAGATCTTCTAACACAACACAGATTTATGGCAGGGCACCAGCACCATTTTGGATCCACTCAGAGATTTTTGGTGATAGGTGACATTACACTCTAAGTCTAAGAATAACCCTTGAAATCACTTCAGCTGTATGTGGGCCCTTGTTTAATAGATTGATAGTGGGTCTCCTGTGTACTTCAGCATTGGCAGTTCTACCCAGATAGCTACAGGTCCTCCCAGGCCCAATGAGCCCTCACACCTGCCAAGCTTTGCCTAGTGCTGACAGGTGATTTTCAAAAACAGAAAGGTTTTTTTTTTTTTATCATCTGCACACGTACCGATTGGTGCCAACCCTCTGAATGGTGGCATAGTGCGTTAGTGTCATCATGCAAGGATAACGGCTAACACAAGGCTCTTCCTGGGTCTCGCTAACCCTGACTTCCCTTGTAACGGACAGCCAGAAGACTAATATAACTTTGTTCTGCTACAGTAGTGTGTGTGTTACCTCACCAACAGACTCCGGATCCTCATTAAAGGAGTTGTCTCATTACAAGCTTTCAGCCTGTCAGTGAGCCTGGTAAAGTTGAACTGAGGGGCGTTGTTTCTTGGTCTGTCTCTTCTGCTCTCTCTCCCCCCTCCCATCAGCACACAGGCAGCTATGTAACTTCTATACAGGGGGGGGGGGGGGGAGGGGGTTTGCTGCCAGAGTTAACCCTGTGTGTGCCTGCCTAGGTCTGTTGCAGGAGAGGGCTGATCTATGAGTGTAGAGAGGAATGTGAAGTGGTGTGCTAATAGAGCAGAGGGGATGCATGTGTTCCTATATCCCCTGCTTAGCTTACAAGTCTCCACATCTCCAGCAACAACAAGGGAAGTGTTACTATACTCATGATGTCTACTAATACAGGAGAGCATAAAGTATTAACATGCCTGATCTGTATAGTATTAGTATAGTCACAATTCCAAAGACATATCTTTGATTATAGTAACAGACAGGGTCACTGCTGTCACATCTATCTGTTTTGGGAGAGCAGGAGGAAGCAGGGACACACAGGGTTAATCCAGGCAGCATGGACACAGATGCCAAAGTCCTCCCTCCCCCTCCTCTACTACAGAAGCATTCTGTGCAGGAGGGGCTCTCTGCTCTGACCTGTCTTCAAAGACTGAGGAGTCTTTAAAGACCTGACAGCCAGTAAGATAAGGATCAACAGGTCGGTGCTATAGAGATTTGAGGAGCTGATGCCTCCTGCTAACAGGGCTAACTTAAAATCAGTAGGAAAATTTGTAATTAACATATATTGCAAAGCTGCTTTTTTTTAAAAGATCTTTTAATTAAAACCCAATCATTGTAGCGAGACAACCCCTTTAAGGCAGTTGTCCAATGAATTATGTTAATATTAGGAGTCCTAAAATGCTGTTAGTAGCTGTTTAAAGTAATTTAATGTTTTAAGCATTAAAAAAATAAAAAATTTTGTTTCTTTGTGCCCCCCTTTGGGCTGATGTTAATTTGTGCTACAAGGGGTAGGTTCTTGATAAAATTAGTCTCCTTGCTCCCTGCAGTGGACCATACTGTTCCTCTTTAGTTCCTGTGCTGATGGACTCTCCTTGGCTATACTGACTGCCATGCTACTGCAGAGATTCTAGTGTTTCCTTCACAGACAAGGCAGAAAGCTACATATTTTTCTACTGGCTGTTCTGCAGGGAGCAGAGTAACACTTTTCAGAGAACTGAGCATGTATGTCCACCAGTATCCGGCCTAACAGGTGGATGTGCACATTGCTATATACCTTGAGCAGGTGGTGTTCAAAAGTCCAGACATATTAGTTGCATTGAATTATTGCATTAATAAACAGTGTGGTACTGCAGCTTTCTGTATCTCCGTTCATTTTAAGTCAATGGAACTGGGCAGCTGTAAATGATGAATGAGATGGGGCACGTAAAACAATGCCATGGTCGCATTAATTAGCTGATCTTGAGATGGTGCCACCGTTTAGACCCCACTTATCTGATATAGATGCCCTATCCTAACAACAAGCCATAAACATCAAAATCCCAGAAAACGCTCTTTAAAAGTGTTTTCTCTAATTCTTTTTTAGTAATGAAGTCTTAACTAATGAGGCTTTAGCTACAGTCATGTGAACACTATGAACTTTCCAGAATACATTTTAATGGAGGAGGGCAAACATGTGCACCCTACCCTACATCAATGGCGAGACCTAAAATTGGCTTGCTTCTTATTTCCTGGATGTTAGACCTATACAAATCTATGATTTCAGACAGGTGATTTAAACGAAATTCTCCAGCAGATTTTGAGCCTAAGCCAGAATTCGATGTTGTACAAAGAAGTATAAATGATTTTCTATTTCTTGTAAATCCACTTTAGACTTTGGCTCAAAAACTGGTATAAAAATGGCTGCATATATCTGAAAATGTTTGTGTGAAACCACCTCTAGGGGCTTTGACTATTTTTACAGCGTTTTTACAAGTGAAAAAAAAAAATCACAAATTTCAACTTTTTTTCATAGTATTTTCTTTTACTTTTGGTAGTGTTTTTTTTTTTTTTAACTTTTGAACCTGTATTTTTGTCATCCTATAGAGTAGCCTATGGTGTGGTGTGTTCAGAAAAATCTAAGTGATCCAAAAAACATCACAAGTTGAAAAGCGGTATGGAGAGTTCTCTATAGTTTACTATAAAATTTAAAGTATATACACAACATTTTTTACCTAAAAAAATCAGCCATTAAAAGCCAGCAAAAACAGCATGAAATCAGCAGAAAAATGCTGCATATGAATTCCACCTCATAGGAACAAACTTCTTAAAGGGAACCTGTCACATAGGTTGTGCCCCCTTGCTGAGGGCAGCACAAGCTAGTGTCAGACATGCTGTTCCCAGCACTGTGCCCCTTATTCTGTAAGATGCAGCAGTTTTAGAGCATTTACCCCTCAAATATTATTCATGAGCAGGTGTTAGCTCCACCCACCAAAGGCTAGCCCCGCCCACTGACAGTTATTCACATGTTTCTACCTATTCAAAGTAATAGGTTTGTCAGTTGAGGTGGGCGGGGTTTGAAAAAAAACTGACTCTTCGAATGACTCTTCTGGCTGAAAACTGCAGATTTGAGCATTAAATACACGAAAACTCCAGCATCTTACAGAATAAGGGGCACAGCAGTGGAAACAGCAGGTCTGACACTAGCTTGTTCTGTCCTCAGCCAGGGGGGCAAAAACTATGTGACAGGTTCTCTTTAAATCATAGACATGTATGCAATTTAAATACTGAACAGAGACTCATACTCCAGAACAATAAATAAATTAACATCAACTCGATGGTTTCCACGTTCTATGCTATTCAGTCCCACAAATAAAGTGTACGTGACCGAAAACAGACCAAATAAAGTTATAGATTGACTAGGTTTGCTCTATTTTAGTTTATGATTACATGACACCATACATCTCTTTACCTTTAAGCAGGTATTATAAAAAACATGGTCAACACAGGGACTGTTCATGATGTGACGGCAGTCTAGTGTGAAGTTTTTTTCTATTCTACAATTCACAAATCAAAGTAAAAAAAAACTAACAAAAAAAACTTCTGGTACAATTTAAACCATGAGCATGCTGCAATGGAAGTAAATGTTCACACCACATATTTTGCCCTTCAACTCATGTCAAACTAGTTGCAGCCCTTGCAATCTTATACAACACTATCGCAAATAGATCTTATTCTACCAACAACACAGAAATGTGCAGCTTCATAAATCAGAACATAAATCACTTGGAAATAAAACTAATTCTTATTCCATCGTCTCGTCTCGGGTATAAATCGCACACCCAGGTCGTTCAAACCTGGCATGAACTCGCTATTCAATTTATCAAAAAACAGATTTGATTAATGTAGTTTAATTACACATTTCTCCTGCACTCAAATTTATTGCTTTATGAATCTGTTTTGTTATATTTTCCTCTATCAAAGGACCTATTCGGAATTAAGGCTTAAGGAAAACCGCCATGCTGTGATTCAGAAGTTTACAATAGGTAAAGTTGTGTTGTACTATTCCACCGGATAAACAGTAGCAGAACTAAAAAGAACAGATAATGCACCGTGATATCATGGCACAGAGTGTAATCTCTACTTTCTCAATGCTTTTCAATGGCCTTTGTTTACAGATGAGAGCAGATAACACAAAAGCCGTGATATCACGGTTAAGCTAGACTCTGCTACATCTGTATGCAGTACCACATATATACAAAACTATGCAGTAAAATCCCCTAATACGAGTTATCTCTCTATGATGATTAGTTTTTAATGTGTAGGGAAAGGTAAATGAAGACTACTACCAAATACATTACTCTTTTGATTTTGCTTTGTTCGGGAGATAAAGAAGATTTTATCTCCTCTCAGAGCACACAAGTTTCTCTGGTTACCGACCACCTATCCCCACCTCTCCCTGCCTCCTCTTATCTCTCATTGCTCCAAGCTGTTGTCAGTCTTTCAGTTCAACCACAATGAGTCACTCCCTGTAGAGTCTTGTCTCTAGCAAAGGACTTTGTTTACTTAAGTAAATTACAAGCTTTCACCATTTAGACAATCTGTAGTCTTGTGTATTACAATTAATAAATGTCTTGCAGATATGTCACTGTAACAGTAATAGTTGGGAAGAGCCTGAACAGGAAGTGTGAGTCTAAAGCTGTCTGTGGCTCTGTGAAACTGCATGGTAATAAAACCCCTTTTATCTAGATAGTTGCCAAAATATTAGACATTAATGGAAACCTAAATGTTTATGACACAGAAGAAAAGCCTGGTGGTTTGTGGAGTGCCCTGTGGCTCTTTACTATAGGACTGTGTGAGCCAGCACAGTGTTGCTTTGCAGGCTGGGGTCCTGGGTTCAAATCCTGCCAAAGGCAACATCTGCAAGGAGTTTGTATGTTCTCCCTGTTTTTGTTTGTATTTCCTCCAATTTTTAGGGTGCGTTTACACGGCAAAGACCAAATACCGGTATTTTGTCTTTTTTTGCACATAGGGGGACGGCTTTTGTCTGCGGTTTGCGGATTCAATCTGTCCCACTTCGCACCCAAATCTTCATGTTCTACCTGATAACTGGACGGAAGAATGAACATGTTCTAAGTTTTTTGGAACAACGAAGTTGTCGGAAAATCTGTTCAGTGGGGACTGCTGAACAGATTTTGTATTAAAGTCTATGGGGAGCGTTCCTTATCGGTTTTCAGACCGTTTCTAAAATCGCAAACCGTCTGAAAAACCGACCAATGATCCGTGCCATGGGGACAAGCCCTTATAGGTGTTCTATTCTTGGAAAGAATATTCTGTATCAAATTAGAGACCTACAGCGGCACACTATTAATTCTATGTGTGCTATACTGCAACTCTGTAGAGCACATAAAAGTAATATAGGCACAAGGCATAACTTGTTTTATTTGGTGTCTTTCGTTATGTGACGTTTTCAAACGTGTCAATTCTCTCTGGTCTGTTTCCACTTAAGATATAGCAGCATATCGAGCAGCAAAGAGTAAATCCACAAAACTTGCAATTTTATTTCATGAAGCATAAAATCCTGATATGCACCAACATTTCAAGTATGGCTGACATATTTCAGGCCTACAAAGCTTCATTGGTCATAGTATCCTTGGTCATCCTTAGTCATCTGCTACCACTAAGGACGCGTTGAAATGCGCCAGCCATGTTTGTGGGTCCTTAACCTGTCTGTGCGTATCTGGATTTTATCTTACATGGAATAAAAACGGAGGTTTTATAGATTTATCTTCTGCTGACGGATTTTTTTTTCTCTATTCTTTGCACTGGACACTTGAACTACTTCAGCTTTTCAGGTCGTCACAGGACTGATGAATATTTCTTTGAAGTGGTGAGCTGGCATATTGCATTTATATTTTACTTCTGGCCTCCTGAATATCTGTATCATATTCTGTGCTTGATTATTAAACTCTCTGGAATATCAAACATTGGATCCCAGCTTTATCAGATATACTGTAGGGTATGTGTGTGTGTATATATATATATATATATATATGTATATATATAAATATATATACCCACAGACATATATAGAGTGGAGAAAATAAGTATTTGGCACACTGGCAATTTTGAGTACGTCCTAGGGTTGCTAAGGGGCTTTGTAGCTACATACACCCAGCGGCGTCTAAAAGGTTAAACAGCGCAGGATGTTGCCAGCTCTATCCTGTGCCGTGTAACTCTTTATATGCCATGTTTGCCGCGGCGTCTAAATGAATGAGAAACGGTGCCACCGTTACTCCGATCAGAGTCCCTGCGGCGAAATTGCAGAGTTCCAATCGGTTAACGTGGCAACTAGAAGCTTTGTGAAGGCTTCCATCGCTGCCATGGTTTTATTTTACTACTTCCTGTCTCAGTGGTGTAGTACCATAGATATACTAAAAGTGAAAGTAAAAAAAAAAAAAAAAAGAAAAATATTTTAATGTGTAAATTTTTTTTTTAAAAATTAAAAGTTCAAATCACCCCTCTTTCGCCATTTTACAAATAAAAATATAAAGTTACACATATTTGCTATTGCCGCATCTGAAAAAAGTCAGATCTATTGAAATACAACATAATTTGTTCCGTACGCTGAACACTGTAGAAAAAATTCCAAACACCAAAATTGTTTCAAGTCCATTAAAAATTGGAATAAAATTGATCAAAAAAGTCACATGCATTCCATAGTGGTAGCAATGAAAAGCACACTTCAGCCCGCAAAAAATGTCTCACTCAAGTCCATAGGTGTTAGTACAAAAAAGTTATTGGTCGCAGAAAATGGTGCCGCGGTGCAAATTTCAAAATCGAAAGTGTTTGGATTTTTTTTACGGTACCAAAACATAACGAAAACCCTGCATATTTGGTATTGCCAGCATCGTGTCAACCTGCAGAATACAGAGAACGCATCATTTATACTGGAAAGTGAACGCCCTAAAAAAAATAAAACCACAAACATGGCGCAAGTATGTTTTTATTCACATTTTGTACGACTTGGAATTTTTTGCAGTTTCCTAGTATATTCTATAGTACGGTGAATAACATCATTAGAAAGTTAATGTTGTCCTGCAAAATAAAAACCCTCACATGTCTAGGGAGGTGGAAAAATAAAAAAAATATGGCTCTTGGAAAGGTGAAAAAGCGAACGTGCCAACCAAAAAATACATAAGGTCTTTAAGGGGTTAAAGAGTGGAGAGGCCTGTAATTTTTAACATAGGTACACATCAACTGTGAGAGAATCTAAAAAAAAAAATTCAGAAAATCACATTATATGGTTTTTAAATAGTTAATTTGCATTTTATTCCATGAAATAAATATTTGATCCCCTACCAAGCAGTGAGAATTCTGGCTCTCACAGACCTGTTAGTTTTTCTTTAGGAAGCCATCATACGCTGCACTCATTACCTGTATTAACTGCATCTGTTTGAAATCGTTACCTATATAAAAAACACCTGTCCACACACTCAATCGCAATGAGGTACAGTACAATAGGCAAGCAGCTTGGTGAGAAGGAAACAACTATTGGGACAATTATTAGAAAACAGAAGAAACACAATATGACTGTCAAACTTCCTTAGTCTGGGGTTACATGCAAGATCTCGCTTTATGGGGTAAGAATGATTCTGAGATAGGTCAGGAATCAGCCCAGAACTACATGGAAGGACCTGGTCACTGACCTGAATAGAGCCAGGACCACAGCCTCAAAGATTACTGTTAGTAACACACCACACCATCATGGATTAAAGTCCTGCAGGGCACCAAAGGTCCCCTTGCTCACGTCAGCACATGTCCAGGCCTGTTTAAAGTTTGTCAATCACCATCTGAATCAGGCATCCTCAAACTGCGGCCCTCCAGCTGTTGAGAGACTACAACTGCCATCATTCCAACTGTTATAGATTATATAAATGCATGATGGGAGTTGTAGTTTTCCAACAGCTTGGAGGGCCGCAGTTTGAGGATGCCTGATCTGGATGATCCAAAGGAGGCATGGGAGAAGGTCATGTGGTCAGATGAGATCAAAACAAAAATGTTTGGTATCAACTCCACTCACCGTGTTTGGAGGAAGAAGAAGGATGCGTACAACCCCAAGAACACCATCCCAACCATGAGGCATGGTAATGAAAACATCATACTTTGGAGGTGCTTTTCTGTAATGGGGAGGACAGGATGCCTGCACCCTATTAAAGGGAGGGTGGATGGGGCCGTATATCTTGAGATTTTGGCCAACAACTTCTTTTCCTCAGTAAGAGCATTGAAGGGTCATAGCTGGGTCTTCCAGCAGGACAATGACCCAAAACACACAGCCAGGGAAAATAAGGAATGGATTAATAAAAAGCATTTCCAAGTTCTGGAGTGGCTTAGCCAATCAAAAATCTTTGGAGGGAGCTGAAACTCTATGTAGGCCACCGACTGCCCCAAAACCTGAAATATATAGAGAAGATCTGTATGGAGGTGTGGGCCAAAATCCCTGCTGCAGTGTGTGCAAAATTATCAAGAACTCCAGGAAATGTCTGACCTCTGTAATTGCAAACAAAAGTTTCTGTACCAACCATTAAGTTCTTTTTTTTTCTACTGAATCAAATACTTATTCTATGCAATTAAATGCAAATTAATTATTTAAAAATCATACAACGTGATTTTCTGGTTTTTGTTTAGATTCTGCCTCTCTCAGTTGAAGCGTACCTACAATAAAAATTACAGACCTCTACATTCTTTGTAGGTGGGAAAACTTGCAAGATCGTCAGTGTATCAAGTACTTATTTTCCTCACTGTGTGTATATACACACACAACACACACACAACAAACAAACACACACACACACACACACACACACACACACACAGAACTGTGGGTGACAACTTATATAATTGCCATTTTCACAGAGAATGTTACTCCACTCTGCTAAAGTGCTGCATGGCAATTTTCAAAACTGAATTTACTGAACACACTGAATGCAAGAGGGGGCATCTACCCCAGAAGCTTGGCATCTCTCCAAATCTATTGGACGCTCCTCTATCCCATACATCCCAACATTCGTTATCTGATAATCTGGATGAAATAGGCCACACCTGATCCACTGCTGCTACTGAAAACAGCTGTATCCATTACTTCATGCATGACAGCAGCCATGTGGACCTTCATGCCCTCAATATGTTTTATAGAACTTCAGATTCATTTGTAAAACACAGATTACAACAGTTACATATTCACTTCCCTGTCAGGATTAAGGGGAATTCAAATAGATAGTGGTAATTTGAAGTATCCTTTTTAACCATGAATATGAATAGGTAGAAGCTTGATACAAAGTAGATTCCATCCCCAATGGTTTCATGTATGATTGTCAGTGGTTGTCCTTAAACATAACATTTTCAGTGGTAGCCAGAACTATATAGTTTTGAAAAGTTTACTGAAAATCAAGAACAGTTGACAGGTAGCGATCATTTAGACGTATACTACTCGTATACATCCTCAACTGCAGAGATTTCCTATAGCGGTAAGTGCTCTGGATAGGAGATTCCAAATGTAAACATATACACTGGTCCCTGAAGTTACAGTGGCCTCCGGATACAATATTTCCACATACAATTCTCCTTTCTGGGATATTGTATCTTGAAACCACACTGACCATACAACGTCATAGACACTGCTAATCTGCGATACATATGATTGGTTGGAAGATCCAGTCATCACGAACATTTTGCTTGTAAAACATCTGAGTTAGTGAAGTGCATGCAGTGGCTGGCACTCTAGTAGCGCCTCTCTGTAGTACAGAGTGGTACTACATGTCCTGTACAGCTCTTACATCTGCCAGGGTGAGAGGCTCCTTTAGGAACTGGGTTAGGGCCCTCAGTCCTGGACCTCAGTGCAAAAATCTGAAACAGAGCCTCCACCTACCTTGTGCTAAATGGTTACTTATGCGTCAGAGGGTGCAACTGCTACCTTTACATCCCCAGTTATTTTATAGAATGAACATACTCCGCAATGCTATACTGACAATAAAGTTAAATACACCCTTGTCTCTAGAGGGGGTTACTATACAATTCAGTTTTTTTAAGTTTATTGGACTTTATTATATAGGAAGACAACTAAACTTATCCTCAATATTAGAATGTGTGAAGACACTAGAGAAAATGATCTGCATCCAAAATACCACCTCTAAATAATGACATCTTATGGAGACCCTTATAGCGCTTATCTAATAAGGGAGGCATCAAAATTTCAATTGGGTTCCACATAGTTAGTTTACAGTTTATAGATGGTTTCCACCCGGAATCCTTTGTTCTCAGTTCTTGGAAAGAGAGGCAAGTTTAGATGATGGATTCCTAAAGAAAAGGAAGACCATAATAAGGCTAACAGTTAAAATAAAGCCCAAATTTTGGGTCACCCACCTCCAAAAATTGAGAAATAAATGGAGAATGTGCCCACTGGAATGGCTGAAACACAAATGAAAACATACAAAAACAAGCCGGCTGCAACTTGCAGATGCCAAAGAACACTTAAAGGCGTAATGATGACTTAAACTATTGTGAAATTTCTATTTACGTGCCAGTAAAACACAAAAATCTTAGACTTTTAGTGCAAACTTTTAACCCAAAATTTGTGAGGCTAGAATCCCCTAATGGCAAATGTGCCTCAGATCTGATGGAGACCAACTCTAAACAATGTTACCTCTCTTCGTGCCTTTCCAGGTCTGCATATTTTTCAGGGTGTGATGGTGATAGCTATACTTTGTTCTGATTAAAAGCAGCCTGAATGGATGGATGGATTACATAACCACAATGGATGTAACCACTGCCCTATGCATACAACCAGATTTCTCCTTAATCAAATTTGGGTGTTGGCATTTGCAGTGAAGCGGTGGCAGTGTGCACCTGTACAATTTATTTCACAATTTTTGGAGTTTCTGACAATTTTTGTTTTTTTTGGGATTGGATTTGTGAGGGAGTGGCAGTCCCCATTTTGGTTGTGCACTCCACTCAGGGGCATCACTGGGCACAAGCCCCGGATAAAACTGCTGATGACTCAAAATGGTACAGAGCTCCAGCAGTCTTTTCAAATGTATGCTCATCCTGAAAGTTACTGCGGAGCAGGAAGCGAGAACCCCTTGCCCAGCGGAATACTCCGATAGCTTGCAAACAGGCCTGTGGCCTACTGAGGGATAGGGCATGCCTTTGTTATGTAGGAAAGTCATTGCGCTGCTTGCACCAGAAGTAGCGTAACTACACAGGTGGTGTGATAATGTCATGCCACCTGTGCAGGACATAAGGAGGCAGTTGGGTGACAAGGGAATGGGGAGAGTTAAGTATTACCTGACTACCTATTGGGGGGACTTATTGACCTACCAAACTACTGGGGAGACCTACACTACTCAAAAAAAGTTAGGGATATTTGGGTCTTGGTTGAAATTTCAGGATGAACATAACATTTTAGAATTTTTTTTTAAATGACTTAAATGAGACCATCTCTTAGCTTCAGAATACACATGTCCAACTATTCAATGTTTTAGTACTTTAGAACACTTCAAAACAGGTGTATGATCCCTGAATCACCCAATAAATTCATGGGATCAGTTTGAGTTGGGATTTAAACAGTCCCCCTCATCATGCTGTTCACATTTTTACATCATGAGTCCAAGACAACACCTTACAATTGATCAACAGTACCTCACTATTGCGAGGCTTCAAGCAGGATGCTCTCAGACAGAAGTGGCCACCGAGCTTAGAGTGTCACAGAGTGTCATCAGCAAGTTGCAACAGAGATACAGAGACTGGAAGAGTCACAGAAAGACAAAGAAGTGGATGTCCTTTGGCTACATCCCCCACTGCTGAAACCAGATGATGAATGCTCCACAACTCCAGGCACATTTAAGAGAGGTCAGAGCCAACCAAGTGTCACATCAGACCATGCATAACCATTTACATCAGCGTGGCCTGCGTGCTAGACAAGCTGCAAGGGTATCCGACCACAGCACCAGACACAGGCATCATCATCTTGCATGGGCCAGGGAGCATCTAAGCTGAATGAGGGACCAGTAGTCTCCTGTGCTGTTCTGGTATGAAAGTCGATTCACTCTGAGCATAATTGATGGGTGCCAACGTGGCTGGAATTGTAAACGAGAGTGCTATGCATCACCATTGCCGGTACTTTCCTACGAAGACCTCCAATCCCCCATTCCAGTAGATAGGTATATAGGTGCTGAAAAAGTAAGGATTCTAAATTTATTGTGTGATAAATTCTGCAGAGACGAGTCGTCATTTGTGAATCACTGGATGTACCTACAGTGTAATCACTTATACACAACAATGGTGTCACGTGATGATTGCATCTGCTCATGGTCTGGCAGTATTATTTGGTCCTTAGGTAGTAATATTATTGGGTCTTTTTATTTATTTTTTTTAGTAAAAATAATATGTATGGTATATTTGCTTCATGTATAGGTGTACCGGTATTATTTAGTAACAATGACTTATTTATAAGGTATTACACTATCATACATAGATGAGCCCTTTTGAAAAAGCAAATTCATCAGCACCGATTTTCAATATAAATTGTACTGCTGAGGTGATGGACAGGATCTATGTGGAATATGTGTTTTTTTTCTTTGTAAAATAGTTCACCATGTGGCATGAAAAATGCTGTGTGTACCCAGCCCAATTGAGCAAATCGTAATGCAAAGGGCCCATACCCCAGATGTTTTAGGACTGGTGATGGACGAATTGATTCTAAGGAAGTGGAATTCGTTTAGAATTTCAGGAAAACTTTGATTCTGCACAAAATAGAAGTTTGGGGTAATTTGCGGGAACGAAGCGTGTTTTTAATTGATAAAATGGCCGCAAGCACATGGCGTGACATGGGGCAGAGAAGTCTGGGAGGAAGAAAGGAGGACCCTCAATGACATGTGCAGAGATGAAGCCAATCGGAGACCAGCGGGATTCTGTGACGTCACCGCACTATATAAGTCCGGACGCTTTTGTAGTCAGTAAAATAAACTGTGTTTTTAAACGCCAAAGAAAAGGACATTTTTCTGTAGCATAATTTATATCCAAGGGTTATTTAAGCCTGTTTGTGCTTTCTTATTCAGTAAAATACACGCCGTTTTAACACGCCACATACCAGTTAATTTTTTCCTGTTGGTTTCGGTAGCGCAATTTATATCCAAAGGTTACCCAAGTCTGTTAGTGGGTTCATTTGGAGTCAAATACAGGGTGTGTATTTATCATATACAGATCTCTTCATTAAGCAGAGTCTGTCAATTTTTGAACAAACAGTATGTCAGACAGAGAGGTGGCAGGCTCCTCACATGCGAGCGGCAGTGGCACAAACATTACTGAAGCAGGCACAGGTCGCAGCACAGTAAGGGGACGTCGCAGCAGGGGTGACTCGGTGAGGCCACAACTGCCACGGTCATCTAGCGGCCGTGTGTTGACCAGCAACCCAATGGTTCTCGATTGGTTGGCTAGGTCATCCACTTCCTCCTAGATGACATCTGACAACCCCAGCCAAGAGTCGGTGGGAACGTCAGACAAAACCCTTAGTTGGCATGGCCCGGGAACAGCCCAGCGACCCTCACCTGTCCTCAACCCGCCTCTGTCCCGTCCGGTTCCCTCAGCCAGAGATCTACAATGCGGTCTGGGCTCAGCGCCACTATACAGCGAGGATTAACAATTTGAGGACAGTCAGCAGCTACTTGGCAGCGAAGAAATTGGGCCGACATCCCCTGCTTCTTGCAGTAGGTGGCAAAGTATGGATGTGGAGAGTGGCATGGGAGGTCATCTTGTGAGGATTTAGCCTCTGCATACCAAAACCGTTGAGGGGACAGCAGTGAAGATCCAACAATATTAAGCAAGGGCTTCATCATCGTCAGGAGAAGAGGGCGGCAGCTTGCGCCTCAGGCAGCGGCGCAGCCAGCAAGTGGGCAGTGTGGCCGTGAGTCAGCAGCGTAGCAGCAGTGCGAGGTTGGGAGCCAAGCGGCCACGGGGTAGAAAACCCGCTTCTCAGGTCCAAGAAAGTAGCGGCACAGGGGCTCAGCGAGGCAGTGGCGGTAGTAGTCACTCAGTGCGGAGCATTGGCGGTAAAATCAGCTACTCGGCGGGGTGGCAGTTTTTTGCTAAGACACCTGAGGAGCCGAACATGGGTATATGTAGAATCTGTGGACAGAAAGGGAAGGAACTGCTCCATGTCATGCAGCAAGAAATCAATGTGTGGCTTTCTCTGCGCCAACTGCAAATCGGAACCATGGTGACGGACAATGGGAGTAACATGGTGTCCACGCTGCACCGAGGAGGGATGGTCCATGCTCCCTGCATGGCGCACGTGTTAAATCTGGTCTTGAAAAGGTTCCTGAAGTCTTCCACCGATCTTCAGAACATTCTGAAAATGGCCAGCAAACTGTGCATGCATTTTATCCATTCCTACAAAGCCAGGCACACCCTCCTCAAGTTGCAGTAGCAGAACGGCCTTCCCCAACACACGCTGATATGCGATGTTTCCACCTGTTTGAATTCCAGCCTGAACATGTTGGACCGACTGTATGAAAAGAGAGAGGCCATTAACGATATTTTGATGATCCAGGCGGACAGGAGTACTCCCCTGTGTAACTTTGATGTCAGCCAGTGGCAGCGCATGCGTGACACCTGCAGTTTGCTGAGGCCGTTTGAGGAAGCGATGTTATTTGTCAGTCGCCAGGACTACGGGATGAATAACGTCATTCCACTGCTTCTTGTCCTGGAACAGATACTGAAAAATCTGTCTGGGCAGGGGACTGGAGACGTGGCGACTACATCTTGCGGCCATATGAGTCCGGTGGGGACTGGAGGAGGAGGTGGAGGACATTGGAGCACAAGCATTGTCTGGTGAAATGAGTGGTTTTTCTACCCAGGTGACAGGAGAGGAGGAGCAGGAGCAGCTGGAGGAGGTAGATGGAAATGAGGAAGACGAGGCAGATAACCCCCAAGCACCGTGGCAGTATACAGTGGAGATGGAGGCAGGGAGTATCTCAGAGTCACTTGCGCACATGGCCCGCAGCATGCCGATTTGCCTGGCTAGTGACAGCCGAATAGTCACCATACGGCAGAGGGATGACTTCTGGCTCTCCACCCTCTTGGACACTCGCTACCGGTCCAAAATGGGAGCCTTTTTTCCAGCTGCTGAGAGGGGGACAAACTCAATACTATAGAGAAATCCTCCGTAGTCAGTTGGCCGCTGCCTATGTGCAGCATGGTCCATCCTCTGACAGGTCTGGGGTTCCTCAGCGCTCACGTTCCACTGCCATGGCTGCTGCGGGAAGGTGGGGGGTAGGAGCAGTACCAGCTCCATCAGCAGCAACCCAAGTCTGGAGTCGCTGATGAGCAGCTTCCTTCACCTACCTAATGAGGGAGCACTCTCCAGCAGCAGCAGGACCTGGAGCAGACCCTGAACCAACAGGTGGTGGCCTACTTGGACAGCACTCTGCCAGCCCAGTTAGAAGATCCGCTGGACTACTGGGAAGCCAACTGGATTGTTGCCGCAATTTTGCCGAGATTGCAGTGGAGAAGCTGTTCTGCCCGGCCAGTAGTGTGGCATCAGAGCGGGTGTTCAGTTCGGTGGGGGCAATCGTTACCCCAAGGAGAACCGAATTGTCCACTTGAAACGTGGAACGACTGACCTTTGTCAAGATGAATCAGGTGTGGATCGGCCAGGATTTCCACAAACCAATGCCTTAGGCGTCAGATTACATCAGCCATGACACCTCACCAAAACTTTGAGAAATGAGTCTGGATTCAAACTACCTGCCTCAGCCACTATTCTTATGCCACCACCCGCCTGATGCCACAAATCTGCTGCCAATTTCTCCATCTGCCACCAACCATCTTTAGCAGGGACTGGTATTGTCACCCACCTCTAAACTCTGTCATTGTGCCACTGTCTGACCTCATGCTGCTGCTGTTGTTGCTGGTGCCGTGACTTCCACACTGTGTCATTGTGCCATGCACTGACCTCATGCTGCTGCTGCTGATGCTGCTGCCGTCACCTCCACACTCTGTCATTGTGCCACTCTGTGGCCTACTCCTGTTGGTGCCACCTCCAGAATTTGTCATTGTGCCACAGTCTGATCTCATGCTGCTGCTGTGGCTGCTGCCGTGACCACCACACTCTGTCATTGTGCCACTGTCCCCCAAGCACCGTGGCAGTATACAGTGGAGATGGAGGCAGGGAGTCCCTCAGAATCACTTGTGCACATGGCCCGCAGCATGCTGATTTGCCTGGCTAGTGACAGCGGAATAGTCACCATCCGGCAGAGGGATGACTTCTGGCTCCCAACCTCTTGGAACCTCGCTACTGGTCCAAAATGGGAACTTTTTTTTCCAGCTGCTGAGAGGGAGGACAAACTCAAGTACTATAGAGAAATCCTCCGTAGTCAGTTTACTAACGTTCCGAACCATTTTTGGCCAAGGCAATTCTACCTCCATCAGATTCATCATTAATACCTAAAAAAGTTCCAACGCAGTTTATTATGAAGTATAAACGTGGTAGTTTGAATCCAGTTTCTGCGTGACACCAATTTGTTCAAATGCAGCGTATGGAACTTTAACTGAAGGAGATCCTAACTACAGAGAATGTTTTAGGTGCTTATTTTGCATCCGGTGCCATTAGTGATGGAATTTAGTACAAAACTGGAATGAGAAGCAAAAGCAAATGCTGCAAAACTGGCTTTGGATGAGCTTCTTCAGTATGAAGACTGTGAATCTTATGTCCAACTTACTCCTCCGGGACTATGAAATAAATAATAATGATCTTTAGAGCCTATAGAGAGAGCGTTTCCTTGAGCCTCGTCTGTCATATCCGTGTACTGTACCTCTTGCTTCCGTCCCTTGACCACGATCCTTGCCAGCTGTCCTTACCTTACGCTTGCCCCCGACTCCGAGTTTGCCTTATGATTTTGTACCTCACGACACCACGGCTGCCCTGCAAGCAAGTCACGTCAGTGGTAGCTACTTGGTAGACACCCGCCGCAGCAAGTCCATCCCGCTTTGCGGCGGACTCTGGTGAAAACCGGGACCTACTTAGATTCCGCTCCCTGGCGTGGCTATTGCCATCGTCCCCTTGCTGTGCTGAGACCTGTGGTGGCTCCAGTATCCTACTACTGTGTTGTTTGACGCTATTGTAGGATCTTAGCCCTCAGCTTGTTTTTTTCCAGCTGGCGCTGCCATGACTTTATCAGGCTTCATTCCCGCTTCAGTTTTTTGGTCAGTTTTGCCCCCGTAAGTGCCCAGGGAATTTTAGAGTGAAGCGATTCTATGAGCGGCGGCAGTCATGTGCATGTCATACTAAAACACAGCATTGTATGAAGACCAAACCAAGTTCCCTCTGTATATTTAAGCATGGCACAATGTTCTACAGCACCCTACAGGCTCTCTGCAGCCAGGAAATAGCTGTTTTATAACGCGATTCGTCCCAAATTCATTCGAAAATAATTTTGTTGGGAAATTCGGCAAAGTCGGCGATTCGAATTTTTGAGAACTTCGCCCATCTCTATTTAGGACCCTAGCAACGCCCCCACCCATCCATTAAGGTTGTTTTTAATCAGAACAGAGATTGTATAGCGTTGATTCCCATCTGAACTGAGGCCACCTTGATGTTGGTGGATGGGACCTCATAGTTTTGATCACAAATGTGTACTAGGAATCTCAGATTTTCATATATACTAGATGCAGAAGTAACACACTTTGAAAATATAAATTATTTCAGTGTTTGATTGTCTTTCAAATTCAATTCCTACAAGTTCACCATTACCCTGGAATTGCCAAGAGACAGATGAAGTGTGAATTGGGAAGTTGTCTTCTAGAGCTATTAGAACGGATGTATATAATGTAGATTAATTATAGACATATAAATTATTTGGTAATAGCCGATTATTTTATTACATAGACGCCAACTAATCATAATTTCTAACTTAAGTTACAAGTTGTGAAAATATCCTTAATATAAAGCTGCAAAAAAAATAAATCCTCATAAAAAATGTGAGAATTACATGAATAATGAGGAAAAGACATAAGAGAAGACATGGTTCAGGCATTGCTAGGATGGATAATTAGTGACAAATTACTCAAACACTAGACAGTCAGAACTGTAGCAAATGTAAATTCTATAACTGGGCACAATAATTGCTTGTAATAGTCACTTAAACGATGTATGCTCTCAGCCAAGACTAATAGTAGAGCTTATTCTGAGCAAGATTACACTGAACTGTGAGATCTGAGAAGAATGAGTGCCGCAGATCAGACACCACATGGCAGAATGACTTAAATGTGCTAAGCAATGCAATAATCGGACAATAATGTCACGCAGCGTGCAATATTCACAGCCATTTCTTACTGCAACCAAACATGAATTCAGCTTCCAGGAGAGAATATACACATAATGTGCTAAAAGATGAAACCATAAAATATTGTTATGACTAGCATTAGTAGTACTATAGAGATCGCAAATTGTGATTTCATAATAGCATAACTAAGACAAACTGCTAGTTATCACCCCAATCCTCCTCTTGGCCGTACAACAACATGGAGGAGGTCGGCATGAGTGGACACCAAGCACCTTCCTGTGACACTCCTCATTAAGGGGAACCTTTGAATGTGCCAGTCCTCATTCTCCCCTGATAATGAATGGGTAGACCACTCCTGCTGTACGATTTTTGGCAAATCCTACCAAAAAAACCTATGAGTCCTGCATTCATAATTCTACTGTGTAGGCAACATGAGAGAAAAAAAAAAAAGATTTCTTTTCGCACCAACTAGAAATTTGAGAACTGAGGGTCTTCTGGATGTATAGAACCCAGAAACTGAAATTCAAATTTCACTACCCCTGGTGATCTTTAACTGAATGTCACCATCTCTATGATGTGACCACATCCTGCTTAAGGAGGAATCCTACAAAGAACCATAGTAGCGTGTGTCACAGCATATATTTGCACTATAAACCCAACCCAAATTTTTCTGCTTATTACCTTGAACATATCCCAAAAAGGAAACTAGGACAGTCCCCATGTTACACTGTCCACACACTAGAGCCACATAATACTTACAACTTGCAGATATCCATCCTCCGTACGATCCACACTAAATTGCCTACACCTTTGCACCCCCACACAAACTCATATATCCATAAAATAGTGCTGACAATAAAGCAGTGCCTCTGATTCTCACACTTAAAAAATATGAATACTTCTTTTAGACTTGTTTATGCATGTGTATCTACTATGAAGTAATTACATGGTCATCTCCAATGGACATATGGACTAAGGTGGGTGTCTGCAGTCCATACACAGTGATATATAATACATTCAATATATATAACCGGAAATAGACTATAAATAATGGACCAGCTGGATAGATGCAACGTAATAATAAACAGCGGTAGCCAATCTTCATGTAAATGTACAAAAGTTCTAATAAAGCACAATTATCGGCTGTAGTAGCACCCCATACTAGCACTGCTGGGTGCATTAGTGTACTAATTAGCACAACATAGCAAGATCAATTTCAAAAACCTTCAATACTGTCGTTTCAGTTTGCATTATAGCAATCTAAACCTATAAAAACAAAATTAATGTAATAAAAAAAGTGATGCTATGGCTGCACACAACATCTGTACGTACACAGCAGTCCTTTGTCTTGAAAAACAGTCATTGGAAGGAGATGGAATGAAAATGTGCAAAGTATCTGGGTGAAGATATGCAAATGATCTCATAAACCAGCCATTAGATACCACAATCCTTTCAAGGACTACTGCGTTTTCCGAAATAGGTGCTGTAATACCCAGTGCACACAGTTCTAAATGTTCATTAACTAATAAAATTATTCCATATAACTGGGTTAAGTTAAAAATTCAATCTTCATATCATTAGTTATTTCCTGTATAGAATCTGAGCTTTACAAGTCTGTCAGAATACTCAGAGGAAATCACAGACTTAGATTCCTCCTAACAATATTGATCTATTTTATAATCACAAAAACTCAGGGGTGTACCATTCAGCTCTGCCATAATCAAATTCAGCAAACTAACACACAGGTTTGAGTGAATTATATTAGTAATTTGTGACCCCAATTACAAAATTATTTCTAAAATCAATCAGGTATAACACAAGGCAATTGTCAGCTACAGAATTAAACATAATTGCCATAAATAGGTCTATAGAAAGATTAAAAACACCCAGGAACACACAAGCCTCTCACAAAGTGATCATTCTACGAGTAGAAGACAAACAGTAGGACTCTTCTTCCTTGAAGATACCTTATGTTCAGGATAGATACAAGTATGTGAAAACACTTAGATACAACCTTGAGCTTTGCTTTTTTCTGCAGGCCTAGACAAGAGGCTTGGGTGGAGCACAGGTTGGCAGACAACAGCGTAACTTGAAGATCCTGGGCCCCAAATACACAATCAGTAACAGGGCCTCCCATCTAGCATGTGTTATTTATAATACTAGTGTCGTATGGCATACTTGAGCCTTCTTCAGGCACCACAGCCTGGGTGCATTGGCTACCTCTCTATAGAGCCGTTCACACGGCTTATTGCAGGGACGGATTTCAGCCGTATTGCGCGCCGTACTGCTCTGCAATACGGCTGGAATCCGTCCTAGCCATTACGGTAATCCACAGTTCTCATAGAGAACTATGGATTTTGTCTCTACTCCCCGCTCGGCGAATCCGGCGGGCGGGGAGAAAGTGACATGTTCATTATCCCGGCGGGATACGCGCCGTGGATAATGCATGTCAACGGGGCCGGCGGGCAGCGCCCCTTACTCAAGCCGTAATTGCGGGCGAAATCCGTCCCGCAATTACGGCTTGAATAAGCCATGTGAACCGGCCCTATCTCTTATGGCCACACCTTTTTTGGCAGATCTATCTTGCAGCATACTGTACATATCTGTCAGAGCTGCTCAACACTTTTATGGCGTGGCCAAAGATGACTTGGGGGCATCAACTTCTTTAAGGGATCAAGGCTACTGTCTGATTATTTGGAGTGTCAGACTCTTTTTAAGGATGCTTAGCAAGTGATCTTACTCAGTTGAACACATGACCAACATCTTACACCACTAAAAAGTGATGTCAATGAATGCAGCCTTAGGAGGCCAAAGACGGTCTTTGTTAAGAATACAAGAAAAAGTCTACTGATCATACTGTTAAGGTGGAAACCTGATCCATTGAAAGATGACTTGTAAGCTCTCCTGTCTCTTTTAGTAAATTCTTGTATTCCCCACAAAATAAAACTTTTGAAACCACTTTTCTTTGAACTCTGCATTGTGTGGTTCCTGTGTTGTTCCTGCTGGAAATGTATGGACAGATTGACAACTGTATGCTACCAGTTGGGGACATGTCCCTAAACACTGACAATGTTCAATTATTGCTGACACTATGAATCCAATATGCCTTACGTGATGATAACCTGCAATCACGGTTAAACACCTCCTCTACCACACACCATTTCAGGTCACTAACTGTATGGCGTCTCTCATGAAAATGCCTGGCGATAGATTTTTCTCAATATTTATTGGTGGCATCTTGGGATTGGGGTTCACTTTCTATTTTATTTCCAAACATGCAGATTGCTGATTTATGTTAACCATACCCTTACTAGTCTGCTCGTTTGTCCTATATGTAACATGCCACATGGGCATCTCAGCATATAAATACCATTTTTTGAGTTGCATGTATGAAAACCTTTTAATTGTATTGGATATCTCTGAGCTAGGATGATCTATACATGAGCCTTTTATGATCGTATTACAATTTAGGCACAATAAACATGAGAAAGTGCCCACTCGGCAGGAATTTAAACGTTGGCGTTTTTTTTTTACATATGGTCTCCTATCAGAGTGCACCAATTTATCACTTATTGATATCCCTCTTTAAATACAACATATACCTTGGATTTTCCTTAATCCCTTAACGACCGCTCGCCGATGTTTGACATCGGACAGTGCATTTTTTTGACATTGCTGCAAATATCGGGGTTTGCAGCACCCGGCGCTTCAGCAGTGCTGAGAACACGTCTGTACTTCACAGCCCTGTTCCCAGCACAGCCTCTGCAAGCGCCTAACCCTTTGTTTGCGACAGTTCGTCACTGCAGCGTAATCATAGGGCTTTCCCCTGCTCTGTGGAGTGACTCCGGTCACCTGACAGAGCATGGGGAACAGCTGCACAGTCAGCCCTGGGGATCTATAGTAGCCACAGGGCTGTCTGTGTCAGAAGCCAGCGATCAGGGCAGACTGTGTGCTGCCCTGATCACTGCCTGCGCCAAACTGACACAGATTATACATGAATATTTTTATAAAGTTTAAAAAAAGTAAAATACTGATCTCTTCATGGGATTTAAAAAAGAAAATAAAAAACAAAAAGGTGTGGAAAAAATAAATAGAATAAAAATAAATATGTCATAAAAAATAATTGTGCATACATTACACACAAAAAAAACTACACATATTAGGTATCCACACGACCATAATAACCTGTATATTTAATCTAACAAGTTATTAAGTGTGATATGTGAATGGTGTAAAAAAAAAAAAAAAAAAATAAAAAAAAATTTAAAGAAAATTTAGCAATAATTTATAAGGGAACTTAAACTATTCCCCCAAAAAGTACAACTTGTCCCAAATAAAACGAGACTTCATACAACTGTGTTATTGAAAAAATGAAAAAGTCACAACTGTTGAAACGCAGAGAGACAAAAACTAAAAAAATGTGCTGGTCATTAAGTACTTTTCAGGCGTTCGGCTTAAGGGGTTAAACAAATTTCTATATTTATGGTCACTTTTTATAATTTTCCAATGTTTGTTAACAACATTTCTAATCCTGTCACTCACCACCACCCCATTTTTAATTGCAACTTTTCAATATGCATTGTTGACTGTTGTGAGCGAATAACATTGGCTAGAAATCTAGCAGTACTTTCCCCTTGCTCAAAATATTTCAGTTGAGCAAAAAAGCATTCTCTACTATAATAAAATGATCTCTGAGTTGTGTCTGAGCTTCCTCCAAACTCAGCTTATGAGCATCAAAGGGATCTTGAATAAATGGACTTTCAGATCTGACCACAGGAGTTTGAAGAGACTTAGTGAGTGCCCTGGTTCTGGTTTTCTCCTACTAATTGTTTTAACCCCTTACCGCCAGAGCCAGTTTTGGCCTCTCTGACAGAGCCCCATTTTTGAAATCTGTCATGTGTCACTTTATGTGAGAATAACTTTTTGACACTTTAACCTATCCATGTAATTCAGAGATTTTTTTCTCGTGACACACTGTGCTTTAAGATAGTAAGAAATTTTGGTCCAAAAAATGCTTTTTTATTTGTGAAAAATATCAAAGAATCGTGAAAAATTTGAAAAATTTACCAATTTTAAACTTCAAAAATTTCTGCATGTAAGACAGATAGTTATTCCACTCAAAATATTTTTAAAAAATTTGCATCTACCATATTTTCTGCTGTAGTTTGGGAATCATTTTTTTAAATGTCTTTTTTTTTTACGACCAATAGGGGGCTTAAAAATTTTTGTAGTAATTTTCAAATTTTCAACAAAATTTGCAATATACATTTTTTAGGGACCGTCCAGGTCTAACGTGACTTTGATTGACCTGTATGTTAGTTTACCCCATATAATGACCTCATCTAAGAAACAACACCCTTTAAAGTATTCAAACGGCATTTAGGAAGTTTATTAGCACATTTAGGTATTTCACAGAAATTAAAAGCAAAGTGGAAGAGAAATTTCAAAATTTCACTTTTTTTGCAGATTTTTCAATTTTTATACATTATTCACAAGAATACGGTAAATGGGGATCAGGGATATGCAACTTAATATTTGATTCCCCAGTTCTGCCGTTTTCAGAGATATCCCATATGTGGCCCTAGTGATTATTTGCTCAACCACAAGCCCCAGAATAGGAGGAGCACCTACTGGACTCTGGGGGTCTCATTTTCATTACAATTTTTTTTAGGGGCCATTTTAGGTTTGTAGACGCCCTAAGGTGCTAAAACTTAATAAACTCCCCTAAAAAGCCCTCATATTGGAAACTACCCCCCTTTAAAGGGGAATATTTTCCGGGGGTGTAAGTGACTATCGACCCCACAGGGGTGTCACAAAATTTTTTTAGGGGTTAGGCTGCGAAAATGAAAAAATATTTTTTTCCAATAATCTGCAATTTTAGCTAAAAATTGTTTTAATTTTTACAAGGCATCCCTGGTAAAAAAAAGCACCCAAAACCTTGTTACACAATTTCTTTCCAAGTTCGGCTTACCCTAAAATGTGGGTTGTAAACTGCTGTTTGGGCACATGGCAGGAGGTACAAGGGGGGGGCGTAATTTGGCTTTTGGAACGCAGATTTTGGGGGGGCATGTCGCATTTACAAAGCCCCAAAGTACCAGAACGGGTTTGAAACCTTCCAAAAGTCCCCCCATTTTGGATTCAGCACGCCTCTAGATCTCATTGGGGGGTTTGTATTTGTACATTTTGGGCGCACAGGTTCCAATTTTTTATTTTTTTTTGCTTTGGGGCTATGAAAATGAGGGGAAAAGCAATTCCGCCATTGTTTTTTGGTTTAAATTTTACAGCATTTGCCGTGCAGTATAAATGAAGGATATCTTTATTTATGGGGTTGGTACAAATTGCAATGCTATAGATTTATATAGTTTTTTTTTGTTTTATTAACTTTTACAAAAATAGAAATAGGTCTATAAAAATTGCGTTTTTATGTTGTCCTGTTCGGGATAGCCATAACGTTTCAGTTTTCTGTATACGGAGCTGATTATGGCTTGTTTTTTTGTGGGATGAGTTGACGTTTTATTAGTACCATATGGGGGGCATATGCCACTTGGATCACTTTTTTTTAAAGGTTTTTGTGAGGCAATTTTGAACAAAATACAGCATTCCTGGTAGTGTTTTTTATTTTTATTTTTTAACAGCGGTCCCCGTGCAGTATTAACTGACATACTAGTTTTACTCAGCAGGTCGATGGGATTATGGCGATACCCACTTTGTTTTTTTTTTGTTTTCTGCTTTTACACAATAAAAACACTTTTATTCAAAAAGGAAAACACGTTTTTGCATCGCCATTGGTCTGGACCTTTAACTTTTTTTTTCTGTGTACGGAGCTGTTTTGGGGCTTGTTTTTTGGGGAAGAGTTGACTTTTTTATTGGTATCATTTTTGGGGGGACAAGACTTTTTGATCAGTTTTAATCCGTGTTTTGGAAGGCAGGGTGAAGAAAATATTTGCAATCCTAGTAGTGTTTTTTATTTTTTTTTTTAACAGCCTCACTGTGCAGTATCCATGCCCATTTTAGCTTTACTCTTTTGGGTCGATACGGATTACGACAATACCCTATTTATATAGTTTTTTTAAATTTTGAGCACCCAAAAAAATAAAGTGTTTTTATTGTGTTAATATATTTTAGCTTTGCTGTCTTCTGAGAGCCATAACTTTTTATTTTCCGTTACAGAGACATGTAAGGACTTTTTTTTTGCGGGATGAACCGAAGTTTTAATTGGTACAACTGTGGCATTTATATAAGTTTTTGATCGCTTTTAATTCCATTTTATGTGCTGCAGGATATACAAATTCGCAATTCTGTGACTTTTTTGTTTTTGTTTTTTACGGTGTTCACCGTACGGGTTAATTAACATGACAGATTTATAGGGTGGGTCGTTACGCATGAGGCAATAGCAAATATGGGTACTTTATTTATTTTTGATCTTTTTTGGGGCGATTGGCGTTTGTAAAGGGGAAATGGGCGGTGTACGTGTATTTATTTTATTTTTTGTGTTTGTGTTTTTTTTCTTTTTTTTCCCCTTTTGACATTTATTTTTACTTTTTTTTCCACTTTTTTTTTAACTTTTTTCTTTAAAAGCAATCATCAGATTGTGTTAGAAGGCAGGCCAGTGCACAGTACAAGTACTGTGTACTGGTCGCCATGACAACTACCTGTCACCATGCCCACAATGTATTGCGGGCATGGTGACGTCACAGATGACCCCGGGAAGTGCCGTTCACTTCCCGTGGCCATCAGGTAGGAGATCGCTGCTGAACTGCAGTTCGGCAGCCGCCCGGGGAAGCAGGCAGGAGGAGCTCACTCCTCCTGCCTGCCGCTTCATTATCGCAGCCATGACAGGCTGCGGTAATGAAGCGGTAATCACCCGCGGCCGGAGCCCACTCCGGCCGGGGGTGATTCGGCATGAAGCCAGCGGTAATTTACCACTGGTCCCATGTTGCGATTGCGCGTGGCTCGCCCCAAGCCCCGCGCATCCGACCAGGACTTATGCATTTCGTCCATTTGCGGAAGTCACTTCCCGCTAGGGCGTATGCATACGTCCTATGTTGGGAAGGGGTTAATATATAATCCTCTAATGAATGCTTTTAAAGTGTCCCACACAAAAGCATTAGAAGTGAGACCCTCATTTTGGCGCACAAAGTCAACTAGTTCATCATTCAAAGAATTGTGGGTTAGTTGCACCCAAACTGAATTTAGACACCAAAGACCCTTAGGAAGAACTGCCCCTCCCCCAAAGTTTAGCGGTGAGTGGTCAGATACACTCCGCCCCATATATTCTATTTCCTAGATATTACCCAGCAAAGAGTCACATCCTATAGCCAGGTCAGTTCTTGATAATGAACCATGAGAGGGAGAAAAACATAAATTTTGGATAATGTTCGATAATTTCACTCTCCAAATATCTCTTAGCCCCACTTCTTTGAAAAGACATGACAATGCAGTGGGTTGAGTTTGGGGATCAATAGTACTTCTATGCATTGTATCCCAGTAGGGGTGCAGGTACGCATTAAAATCACCTATAATAAGTACAGGAACATCTGGATAAGAATCCAGAAGTAGTAATACTTTTCTGAAAACCTCTACTACATATGGCGGTGGGATATACAGTGTGATATGGGCCCAAATCCTCAGGCACACATCATCATTTGTCCTTGTACATCTTGGGGTTTGCAGCACCTATGACCCCTGATGCACCTACTCTTGTAGGGGAAACGCATTGGGACCTGTTTCTTTTCCTCTTTTATCTCCCTTTGGAGTAAGACCTATATGTTCTGTGTATTAAGGGCCATAAAAGGGTTGTTAAGGGAGAGTCTTCGGAGGGTGGGGCCACCCTTATCGAGGCGATGACCCCGCCATTGTAAAGTGTTAAATTTAGGGAATTTATTAGAGTGACGAAGTTGTAATAATGTGTCATCCTTAGAACTGAATAATTTGTCATCCTTGGAATCTACTATAAAAGCCATCTACAGTATCAACAGTACCTTGATTAAAAACCCTACTTATATTTATTACCCTTTTCTGATTGTCTTTGGTGCTGTTTTGTATCTGGATTTATTCACTGTGACTATCATTGTGTGTGTGGGGGGAGGGAGGGTTGTTTCTTTTTAGATTTTAATTGGATTTAATAAACTTACATTGTTTTATTAGGGGTTAGTTTTTATAAAAATATATGTGACCAGAATAACCATTGTATTATAAATAGAGCAAAGAATACAAACATATCTACCCTGAGAGTCAATAACTGATTTTTGACAAAGAAATGGAATAGAGCGATGAACCATTACACTCACGCCCCTCGCTTGAAAGGAATATACTGAATGAAATGTTGATAAAAGATTGGAGCATGGTCAGACACTCTCTGCCCTACATGTACTAGGGACAATGCAGACATTTTGCATATGATGTGGGAGTGTACCATTCTAGGGCCGTTCTGGAAGGGAGTTCTCAGTCTCATCCACAGGGTGCATTGTATCACCATACAAGCAGAACCGCTGACATGTATTTTTGGTTGTTTTGGGTTGTTTACTGGATGTAGCAGTGGAGTCACAGATCGCCATCAGCATTTCTCATATGTTTTATGTTGCTTGTAAGCTTATCACATTTCACTGGCTGCAATCATCTCCACCAACATTAAAAGAGTATATAAATAAAAAGATATAATCCAACTAGAAAGGAGTGTATATGTTATTAAAAAAAATGGGGTCCTTGGCTGGACACCCCTGGTGTCCCTTCTTCTCTTCTCCTCAGGACTCTTATTTCATTTCTTGTGCTGGGCAGTGGAACAGTGTAGATATGGGATGGGGGAGGGATGGAGAGGTACACCAGCCGAGGATTCTGTAGTGGTTGGGTGCGTTGAAAGAAAACAAACTATTTGGGGGGCGGACTTTGTTTCTGTGTATTGGATCTTTTTATGATGTGTCACAATGAAATTATTTCATCATATTTCCATATATGCATAGCTTGAAATTTGTATTTATATTGCTGACTTTCTACTATTGAGAATTTGGTCACCTTTGTACATACACACATTTTATGGTTTAACAACTTTATTGTCTTAAAAATGAAAAAAAGACTAAAGAAAAGATCTAATTTAAAAAAAATTCCATTTCTAATCATGTTAGTGTGTTTGTCATACGTAGCCATTAATGAAATTCAATCCTCAGATTTTTTCGTTCTTGTGGAATCAAACAATTCTTCTCTATCTTTTAGATAGAGTCTCATAGCCCATCTAAGTTAATTCCTTTCTTTCATATCTTGTCAATCAATTTTCCCATTTGTTATTTATACTGTTCATTATCAGAGCATATACACCGAGCACAAGTGGTAACTCCTCCTATGTAGTACATTATTGCACTCTATTGATTTAGTAAATAGTGTTGTATCAAACTTAGTCTTGTGCTGGCTTTTATGAACCTCAGCATCCAAAATACTACAAGTCACTGCTGTAGAACCACCCATAGCCTAACCAGGAAGTGTGATTTTGTGATTTTGAGACTGTAGAGTGAAGAGCAGGCTCCGTGAAACAGCCTTCTAGTAAAACACCTCAAAGCGGTATTATTTTTTGTTTTTTCATGTAGCAGGGGCCCCAAAGCAAACTTTTGGATGGGGCCCCCTAACCCCCTCTTGCCCACCTCCCTCACCACGAACATTTACCAGGACATGCTGTTAGATAATACAAGGGGTAAATACCTGACCATACATATCACGATCATACTGCTGCCAAACGAACCCCACTATACCAAGACCAACATTACTAATAACACTACTACATATGGACCTGATTATACCGCCAGAACATGACCACAAAGTGACTGAATAATACCCCTACACTATTACTGATCAGTAAACAAAGACCAATAGTAACGCCATATAGTGACCATATAGTGGTATATACTAGTATACACAGGCTCTGCAGACTGTATATAATCACCATATAGTGACCATATAGTGGTAGACACCAGTGTACACAGACATATGTGATTATAGTGCAGTTACATCTTGTGACTCACAGGTGACGTTTTTCTGACGAGTCGTTGACTTTCCCTTTTGTTCTGTATCCGTTCCAGACCGCCATCATGGCATCTCCCGACCCCTTGTCCCTGGAGATTTAGACACAAATATCTTAGAATCCTGACTTTTCCAGCACCTCCCTCCCTGCCCCCCTGGCTATAAGGGGTCCATTTAGGCAGGCAGGGTTTGGATAGGTTAGTGGGGCCCCAGATAGGCCAGGTTTAGGTAGGCAATAGAGTCCCCATATAGGCAGGCAGGGTTTAGGTAGCTATAGGGAGCCATACAGGTAGACAGGGGTTAGGTGGGCTATGGGGCCCTATAGGTAGGTCGGCAGGGTTTAGGTAGCTATAGGGCCCCATGTAAGTAGATAGGCAAGCTTCAGGGGGGCTAGATAGGCAAGCTTCAGGGGGGCTAGGTAGGCAAGCTTTAGGCGGGCTATATGAGCTAAATAGGCAGGCTTAGGGGGGCTTTAGATAGGCAGGCTTGGGGGGCTTTAGATAGGCAGGCTTGGGGGGCTTTAGATAGGCAGGCTTGGGGGGGCTTTAGATAGGCAGGCTTGGGGGGGCTTTAGATAGGCAGGCTTGGGGGCTTTAGATAGGCAGGCTTAGGGAGGCTTTAGATAGGCAGGCTTGGGGGGATTTAGATAGGCAGGCTTGGGAGGCTTTAGATAGGCAGGCTTAGGGGCTTTAGATAGGCAGGCTTGGGGGGCTTTAGATAGGCAGGCTTGGGGGGGCTTTAGATAGGCAGGCTAGGGGGGCTTTAGATAGGCAGGCTTGGGGGGGGGGTTATATAGGCAGGCTTAGGGGGCTTTAGATAGGCAGGCAGGGCAGGTAAAATAAGAAATCCCTTACTTACCTCAGTCGACGCTCCCCGTGTCAAGTCTGATATACATATATATGAGTGTTGTATACTTTTATACCTTTGTACTTTTCAAATTCTAATTTTTCCCCTTGCTACTAAACTTGCTCAGCTATGAGGAACTATGCAATATAAGATGGCGTCGACATCCTGTGTACCGCACCCAGATGACGTCAAATATTTACTGGAAATCAGATGTTTTACCAGAAATAAGAGGACTTACAGGACACTACCCGAGATGACGTCTGTACAATGGCAAACCTAAATTGGTCAGAAGTGGACAGCAGAAGATGTCTGATTTGTTGCAATAATAACCACGCCTTAACCATGCCCCTTCCTTTCCTGTGTATATATATATATTTGTGCGCATAATAAACTCCAGGAAATGCTGATGGGACCAGGGTGAGAGCATGAGCTGGGTTTGAAACGGAACTTTGTATCTGTGTCATTCTAGCACAGTGCACACATGCTATATTTGAGATTGGGAGTAACTGGCTGACCCGGGTATTGTCGTTTTCACGACCACGACAATTTGGCGTCCAACTAAGGGGCTCATCGGAAGGAAAACCACAAGCTTGCTGACCCGCGCAGACTGCTGGATGAACTCCTGTCGCTTCCTGATGAGGCTTGCGCAACCTCACTGAGTCACGGTAAGTTTACTCATATTCTATATATGTGTGGCTTGCCTGTGAATCAGGAAGTGATAGTTAGTAATCCGTTTGTTAGACGGGTCAGTGAGTTAAACGTCTGAGTGGTACAGACGTGTGTGTCTTCTCCGGTGATCTCGAACAACAGCACTGTGAGATTTCTTTCATTACCACGTACGGCTCAGTCGGTTACTGTATACAAGTGACAGAATTAGCAAGGAGGAAGTGAAAGACAGCCGCGTACAGTGAGGAAAAAAAGAGGAAGTAAAGTCAGTCTGCGTACATTAAAAAAAATAAAAAAAAAGGGAAGTTGTCTGTCTAATTCAACGGAAAAAAAACAAAAGTATTGCGTTTAATGAAGGAAACTCATCCTGTTTTATTCTGTTTTGAGCCGGAATATATTTTACTGGGATATAGGCTGTCAGTCCGAGAAAGGAGACAGGGCAGGTATCCACACAGGACCCTTATGGTCCCATAAGTTCACTAGGGACTTGGTAGAGAAGTACTCTGTTACTTGTAGAGATACACGCAAATTGCAGTTTGGGGTTGGGGACCCAACGACAAGATTCTGTAACCGGAGAAAGGTGAATCTTGGGCGGTAACTGTGAATTTCACACTGGTGAGCAGCTGCACCGGTAGTATTTCTAATTAGTAATTATGTTGCGGCTATTTAAACGGAAACAGACTCTCCCTTCAGGGGCACGGACGACTGTAGAATTAGTCAGAGCAAGAGAAGGAAAGAAATATGTGAAGGAAGTGAGTCGCTTGTATAAATTAGTTGGACTGCCGTCAGACGGCAGACTGCAGCCTAGTATGTGGAAAGATATACTTAATACATGCAGAGGCATGCTGGAAGATGAGGGATTTTTAGAAACTGCACAAGCTCATCTCAGAGTTGCGAGGGCTTTACAGGTTGAAGGATATGCAGAAGTTAAGGGAGAAGGAGGTGATGAAAAATCCGAAATGCTGTTTGGTTATGTAAAATCTGATGTGCCAAAATCAAATGTAACTGCAACTGTTGATGCGCCACCGCCCTATGATGGAGCTGGAGATGGACCGGAAGGGTGGACCTGCACCACGTGTGGTTTGCAGAACCCAGACTTCCGTGAAACGTGCGTCAGCTGTGGGGTACCACGCCCTCATCTGCATATGTCCTGCCCTGCTTCCGTTGCAATGTCATCTTTGGGTGTGGCTGGAAGTGGGGCAACAGGAACTTCCTGTGGCAGCCATCTTGGTCCACCCTCAGGCAGCCATCTTGGTATGCAAACCGGAACTTCCTGTGACGGCCATCTTGGTATACCCACTGGAACCCGGAACACACCCTTGTATCCGGTAATAACGACTTCCGGATCCTATTACACAGGCCCAACTTCCGCTAGGCCCACAGCACCAGAGGAGGCTCAGTCACCTCCTCCTCCGGTTGTCTCATTGTTCCCCAGTGTACACAGCCAGGAAGCCCAACTGGCTGACACGACTCATGATGCTCAGCTCCAGGAACTCCCATTATCTGACATCACCACTCCCGATGCCCCATGGGTCCCGCCTCAAAGCGCCCGGTCCCATGCCTCGGTCTCATATGACCCACCCGGTTCCGAGATAGGGGATCCTACCATTACAGAACAGTGGACGGGGTTGTTTCAGAGAATGTATACTACTATGTCAGGGGGACAGATCACTCTCAGTGTGGGTTATGGAGATCTTGGTACACTTAATGTGGGGGCCATGGTAAACACTGCTAACTCAGATTTGGAGCATAGGTCGGGATTAGCACGCCGACTGTTAGAACTTGGAGGTCCCCAGATACAGGCAGATAGCAGAGCCTTAGTAGCCCAAGGTAACCGAGTGGAAGTAGGGGACATAGCTGTCACCGGCCCTGGTCGCCTTCCCTGCTCTATCCTGATCCATGCTGTAGGCCCAGTTTATGACAGAAACCATCCTGAAAGCAGTCGCCGCTTGCTCAGGTCAGCCATATGGAAGCCTCTAGTGTATGCATCCAACGTGAGCAGAGAACGTATGCCAGACAGATCAATAGCTCCGCCACTAATTTCTTCAGGCATCTTTGGGTACCCTATGAGTGACTGTATAGAAGAAGTGATGGACATAGTGCAACAATACATTTACAAACACAACCCACCACGCTTAGTGAATTCAAGATCGTGGCAAATTCCCCAGATGCTGCTGATGCTGTGAAGAGAGCCATACTACACAGGATGGAGCCAAGCATACCTGATGTCCAGCCACCCCCTACACCACCTACTTTCCAGACTCAATATTCTGAAGTTGATTCCTTTGAATATGTAAATCAACGTTCTAGAAATAATCCAGTTACTCCACAGCCCATTAGGCCTGCACCACAGCCTCCAGAATCCGAGGATGAAACCCTCAGGTATGTCAAGTTTACCCCAAATCAAGTTTCAACTCTGGTGAATCAGCTCCCGGATCCAGAAAAGCACCCTATGCCTTTTTATAGAAGTTTGGTGCAAATACAGAAGACCTATGCAGCAACCTGGAAGGATCTAATGGCCATACTTGAAATCAAGGCCACAGATAGTTATCTACCTATAATAAAGGCACATCTGGATGATGCTAGACTCACCTCCACGGAGTCATGGGACTCAGGCGTGACCTTATGTGAACAATTGAAGAGATGGGCACAGGACATGCTCACAGACCAAGCTGTGTCAATGCAAGATGTCCAACAAGAAGAAGATGAATCTGTGGACAAATATGCAGCTCGCATCACGCAACAATTTGAAGATTTGGGATTCTCAGCTCAAAACAAGACCCATGCCTCTTTGCTGACCCGTGCATTCATGGATGGGCTACAAGAACTATTAAAGGACAAGATTAACTCTGTCAGGCCTGAAACTGTGACTCTACCACTGAAGGAAGCTGTTATTATTGCCAAAGGGTTCCATAAAGCACTGGTCAAGGAGAAGAAAGATGGGAAGAAGAAGAAAGTAATGATGATGACCTCAGGTTCAGGGGGGGACACAGACCAAGAAAGTGCTGAGTGTGTGTTACCAATGATGCCAAACCTGACTCAACAAAATCAAGTGTATCAACCTGTTCCTCAACCCAGCCACCCTGCTTCCTCTCTCAAGGGGGGAAGATGGAGACCTGAATATCACACAAGAAGAAGATGAAGACACTTCTAATGATCATGACTGCCTTGAACAGATGGAGGCTGAAACTTCCCACCTTCCTACTGTCTCTGTTTCCAAGCTGGAGAACCCTGATTATGTCTTCTTCACAGATGGATCCAGATATGCAGATGAACAAGGACGATTCCATACAGGATTTGCTGTGGTTACCTTGCATGAAACCGTAAAGGCTGCATCTTTACCTTCGAGTATGTCAGTCCAGGAAGCTGAACTTTGGGCTGTAACAGAAGCTTGCAAGCTCGCTGAAGGAAAGACTGTGAACATATACACTGACTCAGCCTACATGTATGGAGTGGCCCATGACTTCGGCCTGAAGTGGGCCCTGCGAGGTTTCCAGACAGCTAGTGGAACGCCAATCAAGAACCAAGAGACTGTTCAGACCTTGATGTATGCTCTCCAGCTGCCGGCCCAAGTGGCTGTCTTGAAAACCAAAGCTCATGGAAAAATGGAGGCCAGGGGAAATTACAACGCTGATCAGGCCGCAAAGGCCGCAGCCCTCCTCCCAGTAATGCGAGAGAAAGCAGGAGTGGCTGTATACGTACTCACAGGAACAGAGAAAAAGAAGCTAGAAGGAAAGAAGAAGATAAAAGAAAGAGAAGAAGAGGAAGCTAAGAAGAATGAAAAGGAAAGGGAAAAAGAAGAGGATGAAGAACAGAATCAAGGAAGAAATATACTGAACCCAGGTGCTGACCTGCTGAGACAATTTCAAACCCAAATAAGCCCAAAGGAAAGGAGGAGTTGGGATATGCAATGCTTGTAACCCAGGAGGACTGGTACAAATGCCACAAAAGCATCTGGCCAAACCATTGTACCCTTTCCAACGGATCCAGATTGGCCACATCGAGTTGCCCAAGAGTGTAAAATACAAATATGTCCTAGTGGTGGTGGATATGTTCTCTGGCTGGCCTGAGGCCTACCCAGTCCCTAACATGACTGCAAAAACTACTGTTAAAAAAATAAATAAAAAAATGCTGACAATTAGTGTGCAGATTCGGAATCCCAGAAGTTATAGAGTCTGATCAAGGACCTGGATCCATAGCAGAAGTAACCAGAAACATTTGGAAGCTAGTAGGAGCTGACCTTGGATTGCACACTCCATACCATCCCCAGAGCTCGGGAAAGATCGAGAGGATGAATGCCACACTCAAAAACAAAATTCTCAAAGCCAGTAAGGAAACATCACATCCATGGCCAGAGATCCTACCCATCGCCCTCTACTCTGTCCGAAATACCCCTAGGCAGTCTCACGCCTTATGAGATATTATTCTTAGGCCCGCCTAGGTTAGGACAATACTATCCACAACAGTTGAGTGCAGGGAATGATAACCTTGTAAAATATGTCATGTCTGTGTAATAAATTGAAACTAACCCATGCCGCAGTGTTTTCCTCTATTCCAGATCCTGACTCAGATCAGAGCACCCACAAACTACAACCTGGTGATTAAGCTCCTGGAGCCGAGAAATCATCATGAATCACTCCTTTATCCTTTATTACATTTGTGTTGTTTGGGTGTGTCTGAAAATACAAGGGGAACGACCCAGGGGGTTGGCTGGTGAATTCAAAGCTAGGGATCAGAATAAACCAAGACTCGAACCAATAATACCACAAATAAAGATAAACAAAGGTGTAGATTGGATAAATAGTATCCATTATAACCAACAGAGATTTGTAAACCACACCCGAGATATCCTGCGACACATAATTGAGCAATTAGAAGCTATATCAATCATGGCCTACCAAAATAGCCTAGCATTGGAAAATATCTTAAAAGACACTCACAAGGGGGGATTGTGAAAAAATAAAGTGTGAAGGTTCCTTTAGGAGTGACCGTTCTTGGCTTCCAGACCCTAGAATTTCTATCAGTCTTTATCCCTTGTCTTTCCAGTAAATCAACATGTTCACCAAATTTTCCAGGTTGGAAGTGCTGATTGGATCAGGGTGAGAGCATGAGCTGGGTTTGAAACGGAACTTTGCATCTGTGTCATTCTAGCACAGTGCACACATGCTATATTTGAGATTGGGAGTAACTGGCTGACCCGGGTATTGTCGTTTTCACGACCATGACACCCGATGCGCCGCCCACGTGCTCACAGAGGGCCGGCAGGGGAAGAAGCAGAGCGGCGGCGCTCTGTTATCTCCGGGCATTGCTGCCTCTGAACGCTCGGGCCGGAGGGCCCGGGCATTCAGAGGCAGTAGGCGCCAAGCCCCGCAGCTCTGCACCCCCCAAACTGTTATGTTCACTGCCAGTGGGCCCAGAAGTGGCATTTCCGGGGTAGCAGACGTGATAGCAGCTGCCCCGGGGCGCGGGCCCCCTAAGCGACTGGGCCCCGTGGCAGTTGCTTTGTCTGCTACCCCAGTAGTTACGCCCATGATCCTGTTACTGGTGATGATCACGTAATTGGACAGTAGTTGTGATGTTGGTGATGAGGCAATATATTTGCTCTTAGATGCACGGCATACACTGAACAACCATCGGTAGAATAAAAACTATAGGTGTTCTGTAAACAGATGTCAGCTTTTCACATTACCTGTGTCAGTATTCATGTTGACTATGGATGACAAGTTGTAATCCTTTAAAGACGTTATCTGGGTCTTACAAAAGCTCTTTTGCCGCTGGGGTATGATTAGAAAGAGAAATACCGGGAAGGAATGGGAGCGTCACGGAGGTGAGTATTCTTCTTTTTTTCTGTTTCTAATCCTATCCCAGCAGACCAACGAGCTTTTAAGCCAAGCGGGTAACTTCTCCATGCACAGTCTCCCATCTGCATACAGCTGTTTCAGAGTGTTTGCACCTCATTGGTGCAAAGCAGGTTCCTGCTTGCTGGGTGAAAGGCCCTTGATGTAGCCTTAGAGGGGTAAATATTCCCACAGGAGAAAGCACCATAGAGGCAGGCTCGGACTGGCTCACAGGGGAACAGGGCAAATCCCCGGTGGGCCAAAGAGCATGGCAGACCTGGAGTTGTTTTTTAACTACATTTGCATCCTCCAGAGACAGAAAAGCAGCGAAAGAGAGGAAAAAAGCAAGAGGCAGAGTATGGGAGACATACACAGTGATTTACAGTAGTTTTAGGGTAGACCCCTAGAATCTGCTCCACCGGTGGGCCCAGATACAACTCAGCTTGTGGGCCCCTAGAGACAACTCCACCTGTGGGCTCCAGCCACCCCAGTCCGACACTGCATAGAGGTATATGGAGAGTTAAAGGCCATGCAGTGCTCCATGGGAAATAAAATATTCAAATAAGCTCTTTGACACAACCTACTGGAAGCAGCATCCCTTAAAGTCCCATTTGACCCATCACGTAGCCTTGAAGCATTGTTAAGGATTTTAAGCAACGTTATACACCCCTCCTTATATTGTCAAAACATTTGGCACACTCTGACAAACAGGTTCACCATCCTTGACCAACAGATTATTTCTCAATATATAATGAAAAAACTGAACAAACCTCTTTAGTTTTAGGTGGAACAATTTATATTATTTGTATGATTCAAAGTAGCAGTGGCTCTGTTCAGATATATTTCATTACAACAACTGAGAGCCATAGTTAGGGTTTTCTTCACTAGTACAAAGGCTTAGCCTTCCACTTAGCCTTATATCAAATAACATGTTCAAATCAAAGTGGCTTGCCAAGGCACCTGGGGCACGTCTGAGTAGCTGCTTCACCTTAGATATGCCCCTGATGGCAACAAAGGGGAAAAAGCTGGTTTATTGTGCCACAACCTTGTCTGTCCCTGCTATATTGTAAAATACCTGGGTGGCAGATAAATAGTTAAAAGCTCATAAGGCCATGAAACTTTGAGTGCTGGAGGATCCAGTGTAAAAGGCAGCATTGATTATAGCCTTATAATCGTAGTTAGCAATGCAGATGTGGAAATGGAAAATTCTAACTAACCTTAAACCACAGGGAAGTTATTAAATGAGGTATTATACAGGACAAAAGATTTGTAATTTTAAAATATTAAACACAGTTTAGTCAGGGCCTACGTCTGGTGCAAATATTCAGTCTGCTAAAACAATTAAACTTACTAAAATTTATTACAGCCCTTAGGCGGTTTTAGGGGAATATTACCCTACTTCTCTATTTGAAAGCCTTCGCTGCATAAAATGTAATTTTTATCAATATCCTAGGAGCTGCAATATTAAAGCTGCACTGAAATCCTCACGCTGTGAAATCTAATTCGTCCAATACAAGAATCCATCATTTACACGGACCTTTTTTTTTTTTTTCAAACACTATAAAACTTCCAAACCCATAGATTTGTCTCTAACAAAAATAACATGAAGGAGCCTTTCAATCAATATTGGAATCCCTCTGATTCTAGAACCAGCTGCATATTTTCTCTAAGTTTGCATTTTGTTCTTCAGGGTAGAGGCCCCACAAGGGACTGAGCTTGTTTTCACATGCAGCCTCATCAATACCTAAATCCTAGTGAACAAGTGACATCGAGAAGCTGTAATCAATAGCTCCCTGTGCATTTTTTTTTCCTTCTGGTCATATGGCTCAGTACTACTGACAGGCTTGACACTTAGAACATGATGCTAAATCTTTATCAAGAGCCTTCCAGGTGACTGGCAGAACAAAAGTAGGGTGGTCATTAAGAATCATGGCAGCCCGTGAATAAACAATGTCCTCAATAATGCCTTTGTTCACTCGGGGAGAGGAAGAAAAGGTATTTTGGAACTATCTGCACAATGTATTGATTGTGTTTGAACTGCATTTAGCAAGTGCTGAGGTTGTTATGGAGTGATGGAAAAGAGCGTGTTGAGAGTTTTCGGTTAGATGAAACTATAGCAGTTGATGGAGATTGTAGACTGTTAACATGGACTTTTGTGAGATCATAAAACGTAGTACTTCGTATATACCCACTGGTTGAATATCTATGTAACCAGGAGGTACAGGCACTGTCCTCATGCTGTGATTTTAATGTATAGAACAATATATGCCCACAGTCTTGGGAGTACTTTGATGTACATTATCTGAGCAGGGGGTACTTAGAAAGATTTGGAAACACCAGCTTAGACAGCGCTCATGGTGAAGGAGCTCATTAAAATGGCATTTTTTTAAATCAGAAATTACTAGAAATAATTAATTTTCTGAAAGTAGTGCAAACCCAGCAGATTTTGTACAATATTGCCTGATGCTTTGTGGGCAGACACTTAGAGCAGAGATGTGATGCCAGAGGTATAGATACGAGGCAAAAGGCTACATAGTTAAAACAGAAGATGTTGGCTCCCACCACTACATTACTTAATCCGATTCCTTGTAAAAGAAGAGTCAATAACTCTTGGGCCTTGGTGTCCTTTCTTGTTGACTGATGTCAAATGTCAGACTGGGTTGCCTTGCACCCTCCTGTGGAGTTGATCATTAAGTCCCAACAATGGAGACGATTATTTGGTCCCACCAGTGGAGTTGATTCTTGGGGCCCACCAGTTTAGTTGATTCCAGGGGCCCATTCTACAGCTACTGTACATGACTGAACATGACTTTTTTCTTTTCTGCTTCACTTCCAAAAACCAGCCGCAGTTCTGCCATGCCAAAGGCCCATCATGACTAGAGGCCCACCGAGGGTTTCCTTTGCTCCCCTCTTGGCCACTCAAAGCCTGTTCCCTTCATTGTAGAAAACTTGAGCCTTGAGAAGGTTGTCAATGTCCATAAAGAGGGAAATTTGGACAATCTAAGCTTCCACTTGGGCATACCAGGCAGTGACTGTCTATTGGGACATTAGGTCCCGTTAGGTCTTGAACATTGGTGAGATTTCTAATGCCAGTAAAGAATAGCACCTTGATTTAGATCCAACCATAAGCAACATCTGCAATAAGTTTGCATTTTCTTACCCTGTTTATATAAGTTTCTTCTGGTTTTCTCCTAGAACTCAAGAACATAATAAGTTAACTGGCTTACAAGAATATTAGCCATAGTGGGAGTATGTGTCTGATATAGGGAAATAATCGAGAATAATGGGAATGGTGACAATATCTGTAAAATTGCTGGTGCTATAAGCAGTGTTCTATCAAAAAAAACCTTATGATGTCCATGAAACGTGTAAGTCTGTAACAGCCAGTCATGACTACAGAAATGAATAAGAGAAGGAAAGTAATTTACTTCATCATCTACTAGAAAATACTAAATATTATGTTGACTGGCTGCCAAAGATCAAGTCAAAGTCTAAAGTCAAGCAGAAAAGCTGAAATGCATCCAAATACAACATGATCAAGGAACAATCACATACAAATATAAAAAACATACAAATGTAAAAAGCACAACGGGTATAGAAATCATATAGAAGTGGAAAAGAGAGGTTATATTCATTAGACAATGACACTTTCCTCCTCATGACTGATTAATATTATTACAACATTTTTAAAAGGTTGAACTATTACTGTATCTTAGCAAAAAAATTCTGCATAATCAGCCATAAAATTGGTAACAATAACCCTAATAGCCCTTTTTGTCTCTACCCTACAATATGGTTTCCCACTAAGGTTTTCTGGAGTCACTATTTCCTAGCTGTACACCAAGTTCTCTGTATTAACTTATAGCTGGATATATAACATTAATAACCTTAGTGACAGGCTCTTTACTAAGTCTTACCTGGAACCATAATTTAAGCAAGCAGAATATAAAATCCAGCTATTACTGCTAACCGACCACAGAAGACATCTTATTTGAGTAACAGAATAATCATTTATGAAGGCCTCGGACTAATCAGACAGGCATTCTCTGTCTCCCATGAGTCTTTTTTGATTTCTGTTTGATCCTCCTATACAATCCTAATGAGATTTTTAATTGAACTTTATGGGTACCCTTTGAGGCCTGCAGACCTCACAATCAATCTTGAGTGCTGTAAACTATTTGAAGTTTTTCTTGCAAAAGGTGAGGCACCCTGCATGTCCTTGGCATAATTTGAAGTGGAGATGTTGCTTCTCTCCGCAGCTGCTGGCACCTTTTCCACCTTCTCATAAAGTTGAAGGTCATTGTATGAATTATGTGTTGCAACAGAACTACAAAGGGGAACTTGTAGACAGTGTACACTACGAATTAAGCATCACCCTGACAACACTTGACAGAAAATATGGATTTTCAGCTATTTAGTACAAAAAAGGAGCAATTTGATTTTCTCCTTTGTAGTAAGCGTGTGAGTTCATTTTAAAGCGATTTTTAAACTACATAACACACAATGAAAATGTTTTTGTACACATGAACAACACAGAAAATAAACAAGGAAAAGTGGCATATTTTCTTTGTTATAATTCAGCATACTTAGTCAACTTTATGATACACTTTTAAAAGACTGTAAAGTTTGGGTTTATTTTCAAAGAAATAGCGCCACATTTGTTTAATGGCGGTGTCATGTATTGCAGCTATAATTCCAGATACAGCCCATGGAGTAGAGTGGTGCGGTTCATAAAAGAAAACAATATTTTTTCCTAATGCTGGAAACCTTTGGGACATTTTTCTGAAATGTGTGTGTGTAAAAAGCAAAGGCTTATGGGAAAAGAGCTGAGGAGCTCCACAGCGTACTCTACTGGATGTAGTTATCCTCAGTTCACATGTAGCTCGCAGGAGCCTAGCAATGTGAAAGGCATTTGAGCCAAACCAGTTAAGTCCATCTGCAGACAGCTGTTTTGGGGTAAATCCTCACACCGACCAATTTATTGGTGGCTCTCTCTAAGGAGAAATTTTCCCGCTTCGTACGTAGCACTGACAAGGGGCAAATAGTCCAAAACAGCTGTCTGCAGATGAACTTAACTGGTTTGGCTCAAATCCCTTTCACGTTGCTAATCTCCTGCAAACTACATGTGAACTGAGGATAACTACATCCAATAGAGTGCGCTGTGGAGCTCCTCAGCTCTTTTCCCACAAGCCTTTGCTTTATGCAAAACAGTCAGTGAGTTCTAGAAGGAGCATAAATCCTCACACCAACCAATTTATTGTTGGCTCTCCCTAAAGAGAGATATTCCCCCTTTTTGACTGTAAATCATTTTTAAATGTTTTTTTTTTTTTTTTTATAAATTTGAAGAATTTAGCTTCTGCAGCTTCTATATATCATTCTATGTACCAAGCTGTTCCCAGTCAAATCCATCACATCTTGTCTGATAGCTTGGTCTCCAACTGATCCTGTATTCTCCTCAGAGATCATCTAAGCTCAATTATGAACAAACAAAAGTTGATCGACTTTGACTTGATCATAACTGAGCTCAGGAGAAGGTAGAAGTAGTTGGAGACCAAGCCAACAGACAATATCTCTCACCGATTTGCCTGAAATGGAAACTTCAGTTTGTTATTTACAGTTATACAAAGGCAAAACAGATAACTCATTTTAATAAAACCCAGTTGTCACTAAAAATACATGATTTTCAGTAAAAAAAAAAAAAACGTCCCGACCAACATCCCCCCAAATCAGGCTCGTTTTGGTGACTTTGTAATGTTAGCTTCACAGGTACCAGTTTTTGAGGTTTTTTTTGGTCACTAGAAATTGAATACAAACTAACCATTAATGGCCAACACTACTATACATACTAGTTGTCATTCAGCTTTTCACATTTAATGTATGGCTTTGCCATTTATTATTTTTAAGAGCTATGAATTCCAGGGGGCTGCATATCTAAAAGGGGTTAAACTACACGACAAGACAAAAATGAGTAAAAAAATAATCACAAAATAGGTGACAAAATGGTACAGAGCGAGAGGGGATCCTGCCTACAGGGACTTAGTATCTACAAGGGAGGCGGAATGAGACAGAAGGTTAGGGGAGAAGCTGTGTATATGGCATTGGGTTATTGTAGGCTAGAGTTTATCCTAAAGAGATGGGTTTTCAGGTTACTTCTGAAGGTAGATGATGTAGAAGGTGGTAGAGAATATGATCTGTTGGAGTAGCAAGTATGAAAGAAACCTTGGAGAAGTCAACAGAAACGTGGAACAGAAGGTTTTGTGAGGTTTGGAGATTGGGGTGACGAGCAGAGATTTATTTATGGGAACAGATTTTGGAGAGCCTATGAGGTGGTGAGCGTCTGTGTTGAAATGCAATCTCAAGAGGAACAGTTAGCCCATAGGAGTTGGAAAATTGGCACAATAGCCATAATTAAATGCCGCTTTTGAAAATCCAGCATCTGGTAAACTAAAAGATCTCAAAAAGGCTGAATAAAACAATAAAAACCGTTAACACAAGTAGTTTTGCGGGGAGAAGGAACACCCTTAAATGAACGTTGAACCTCATCAAGTCTATGTAAGGTTTTCTCTGGAAGGGTGCAGTTCTCTGCACCTAACCTTACAGTATGTATTACTTATAAATTGTAAATGACAGTATTATATTTTATATGGTTCTAACATTTGAAGATAACAATTGTTATATAGCTACATGGAAACATAAGGTGATTCCTGACATTTATAAGAAAAGAGCCTCACTTTCCCAAATGTATCAGTGGATCACAATAGAAAAACACTGGAACGGCTTTGTACGCTATCACCATCACAGGGTGCGAATGTCAGCGAAATGAATGACCTTTAGATTACAATAGAGAAGAGTGACTTTTACTGCAACATTTGGTTTATGAGAAAGAAAAAGTGTGAAAATAGTAAATTAGCAAAAGTATCAGTGTTTAGGAGTGAATACAACGGAGACCAGGCCAGGTGGATATTTAGCTGCTTCCTTAAGTAACACGTGTAAAAGTAGAAAACTACTTCGAGACATCTTATCTTGTTGTTGAAATATTCAGGTTAAATTAACATTAATCATTTTAACAACCATTAAATGGGCAGTAGAAAATTAGAATAGGATGACTGTTCTCTAAAATAGAGCCACACTTGTTTATAGATTGTGTATGGTGCTGGGGTCGAGCCACATTCAGTAATGGAGCTCAGCTGCAATCCCAGACACAGCCACCAGACAGGTGTGGCGCTGTTTCTAGAATAAAGTAGCAATGTTTTTTCTAAAACTGTATAATTCCATTGACCTCTTGGCAATCTCGGCCATTTCCTTATGGCACAGCCGCTATATGCTAAGCGACAGTGTATGGCACAAGAATTGATGAGGACCTAATAAAAGTATATTTCTTTCATCTAACTGGATCTGCTTCCTGAAATTCTATTTGCGGTATTATGGCAGGGATTGGTTCAGGCACAGGAGCAGGTGCTTACAATATCCAATGGCATAGCCAAAGTCTATCAATCTTACATTAACAGACAAAATATGCAGCTGAGCAGAGTACCGTATATGGTTTATGTAGGAATAAAAAAATAAAAACAGGTTAAAATCTGCAGAAACAAGAAAAAAATCTAAAACCAGCTCTTTCCTATTACAAAATCCTTCATTCAAAAACATGAATAAAAAAAAAACCCAAAAACCCACAAAGACATACATTAATTGTTTTTAATGCAACTATAGCTATAAGATTAATGTGTTACTTATGCTGAATGGAGAACTCTAGAAAATAATTTAAAAGATTAAAAAAGAATGCTAGAATTACTGATTTTTGTCTTTAACCCTCCCCCCCCCCTCCCCATTATTATGGCCACCAGCTAATATCTGCCGTCTCCAGCATGGAGTGACTTAACAGGGTCCTGGTACGTTGTCACATGTACATCTGGAGCCATGCTGACTGAAGGGCATTACAAATTCATGGTTATGCTCTTCCAAACAATGTTACAGATTTCTAGCTATGTGAAAAGTCCTATTGTCTTGCTGGAAGATCCCAGCCGCCCCAGGGAAGACAATCAGCATGTATGAGTGTATGTAAACGACAAGGTTGGATTCATACCCCAATTAGCTGAGTGTGCCTTTCACATGAATGAGTGGGCCCACAAAATGCCACAAAAACATTCCCCAGAACACTGCCCCGACCAGCTTGTGTTCTTCCAGCAATGGTTGCTGGGTGTTTGTTCTTTAATGTTTTTCACCTGATATGACAACATCCATCCGTTTCATGAAGCGGAAAATGTTACTCATCAGAAAAGGCAACCCTTTGCCAATTAGCTTAGGTCCAATTTTGATACTCCTGTGGCAGCTGAAGACTCTGGACAGGTATTATGGATCTCTTTGTATTGCAAAATACGTCCTAAGTGATTCTGTTGTTCCTCACCAACTCATATTTCCTATGGTTTTTATAGTTTTTTGCTAAAGGTATGAAAAGTTGAATAGACTACTCTTGCTGTCAGAAAAACAAAAAAAAAATGAACGGGTTAGAGACCACTGGCAATGGTCATTTCTTGCTTTTTTTTTTTTCAGATGTACCCTTAATATTTTTTGGTTTGATATTTACACAATTTCCGAAAGCCCTAATAGGCCCACAGATGAGGATGAGTTTATGCTTATTTGCATAAAAAGATGCTTTTAATGTCAGTGTGGCTTTAATGTCCAAAGTAGTGTTGCCTGAACCTGTTCGGGTTTAGGATATCCGGAACTAGAATTTCTTCACTCTGCTCTTGACTCAAACTGTAACCCAAGGTTGGATTTAGGTTATGTTCATACAGCGTGTTGGATCCATTTTTGGATGTATGTTTGGATCCGTGTTTCGGACTAAACAGAACCAAATACACATCTAACAACGTGCAAGTATTTTTTACATTGCTTTCAATGTAAAACACGCATCGTCTTTTAGACGAGAGATCGCTGATGCGTGTTTACATCAGGGCCTATTTTGCAGGAGACTCCCAAAATATATAATAAGTTGGTCCAGTTAGTTTGATGCAATGCAAAGAGCAAGAGGAATTGGGTCCGGCCAGTGCTACTGCTCCCATATCTTCAGCCTTATCACATGAGGAGTGTAATTGATGACATGGAGCAGGCCTCTGACATTGTTAGAGATGTTGCCCCCTGTGGTCACCGCTTTGCCCCAACCCAAGTTAGTGTAGAGAGGCCGTTCTCTATCCTGGAAATAATGAGATCAGATGTGAGGTCATGTATGCAGGATCTGATGGAGACAATACTATTTCTCAGAACAAATTCAGAGACTCCACACATGTTCCTGCAGTGTTTTGAATATTTACATTTTTTTTGTCATATCCAATAAATATATGTTACACTGACAAGCAAAATGGTCACAATGGTTTGAACTTGTTACTTTCAGGCTCCATATCTCACCATCCATTACAGCTTTGTACATGAGGCTACTGTAATTTTATCTACAGTCATCTTACCTATCTTATACATAAATGTGACTTGCAAGTATTGAGCATCTGCTTAATTCTGCAGATTCTTTCCTGTAACTGCATTGTTTACTGCTTTGCTCATAAAAATCAAAATGTTAATTTGTATTATTTTGTTAGTATTTGGGAAATCCCCCTTTGGCTTTAAGCTCTGCCTGAATCCTTCTCGGCTCTGAATCAGATTCAAGCATATCTTGACCAAAGTCTCTTCTACACATTCCCAATGTTGTTGCAGACTGGACATGGATACAAATATAGCTTTTTCTTCAACTCTACCCACAAGTATAATGTCGTTCCAGCATGGGTTTATGAAGGATTGGTCCTCTCAAACTAATCTCATCAGCTTGTATGAGGAAGTCAGTGCTAGACTGGATTGGGGTGAGGCATTGGATGTCATATATTTGGATTTTTCTAAAGCATTTGATACTGTTCCACATGAAAGGTTGGTAAGTAAAATGAGAATGCTTGGACTGGGGGAAAATGTGTGCAAGTGGGTAAGCAACTGGCTCACTTATAGAAGACAAAGGGTGGTAATTAACGGTGCATACTCAGACTGGATCCCTGTTACTAGTGGGGTACCACAGGGCTCAGTATTGGGCCCTATCCTCTTTAATATTTTCATAAATGATCTTACACAGGGATTGCACAGTAGAATATCGATCTTTGCAGATGATACTAAGCTCTGTAAAGGAATCCACACAATAGAGGATAATGTGTTATTACAAAGAGATCTGGATAGGTTGGAAGTCTGGGCAGATAAGTGGCATGAGATTTAACACTGATAAATGCAAGGTTATGCACATGGGAAAGAAAAATCCATTACATGATTCCATATTAAATGGAAAAACACTGGGTAAAAGTGACATGGAGAAGGACTTGGGAATTCTGGTGGACAGTAAACTTAACTGTAGCAGCCAGTGTCAGACAGCAACAGCCAAGGCTAAAAGGATCATGGGTTGTATTAAAAGGGGCATAGATGCACATGATGGGAACGTTATTCTCCCATTATACAAGTCACTGGTTAGACCACACATGGAGTATTGTATACAGTTTTGGGCACCAGTGCACAGGAAAGACATTGTAGAGCTTGAACAGGTACAAAGGTAGGATAACCAAAATAATAAAAGGATTAGGTGGACTACAGTACCCAGAAAGATTAGCAAGGTTAGGGCTATTTAGAGAAAAGATGGCTTCGGGGGGACATAATAAATATGTTTAAATATATTAAGGGCCAATATAGAGATCTCGCTAAAGATTTATTTATACCCAGGACTGTATCTAGAACAAGGTGGCATCCTCTACGTCTTGAGGAAAGAAAGTTTCTCCATAAACATAGAAAGGGATTCTTTACTGTTAGAGCAGTGAGACTGTGGAACTCTCTGCCAGAGGAAATTGTCATGGTGAATTCACTAACAGAGTTCAAGAAGGGCTTGGATGCATTTCTGGAGCGTGATAATATAACAAGTTATAGTGACTAGGATTCTGGAGAAGGGTCTGGATACATTTCTAGATGTAATATAACAAGTTATAGTGATCGGGATTCTGGAGAAGGGTCGTTGATCCAGGGATTTATTCAGATTGCCAGATTGGAGTCAGGAAGGAATTTTTTCTCTAACATGAGAACAATTGGCTTCTATCTCATGGGTGTTTTTGCATTACTCTGGATCAACACTTTAACACTTTAGCAATACTTTAGCAAATGGGCTGAACTGGATCGAAGTATGTCTTTTTTCGGCCTGACAAACTATGTATGTAACTATGTATGTATGTAAGTGATCAAAAGATCAAAACATTGTTACCCTTTTGCTTGTCAGTGTCTGTTCTACCTAAATAGCTTAATTATTGTATCATAAGGTGATAAACAGCTGGATGTTACCATTTTACTACAGTAAAGTTATCACTTAAACATGCGCCATGTATGAGGGAGTCAGGAGTCAGAGGTTTGGGAAATTGAGGAGTCAGAGTCGGGGCTTTGGCTTGCCGACCCCACAGCCCTGGTTTACATGCATCTTTGTGATGCATCTTATGCATCTGTTCACAGAATTGAAATGTCAATTTTTGATCCGTTTGTCAGCAGGCACTTTATTTAAAATTATAGGGTGCGTTTCTTCTGTAGCCAAAATGCATCCAATCACGCACATGCATGTTGGATACGATTTACGCAGCGCTTTTGAATGCGTTTTTCGGATCAAAAACAGATTCAAAAATGGATCCAACACGCCGTGTCAACATACCCTTAAAGTTAAGGCTCTTTACTGGTTTGTATGGATTAATTTACCGTTCCACAGTGATGTCGGACCAGAATTAATGTCGGAGCGAGAGCACCATGGAAGCAGAACTGCTACAGACTGGTAACCCTTACAAACCACTAAAACACCCTAACTTTAGTTTTGGGATAGGGTTATGGTTGATTTTTTTGGGATATTTACCAAATAGTGCTGCTGATCCAGTCCGTATTTGGTTCGAACCTAGTTTCACTGAACTGTGAAAATATAGGGACAGCCCAACCCCAAATTTTTTTTGCTATGACCCTAACCATGACCCTAACCCATAGTCAGGGTTAGTAGTCTTTTTTTTTTTGTTTTTTTTTACTGATTTTAAGGGTTAATTTGGGGTACTCTACCCTTCCGGTTCAACAGCGCTCTCTGTTCGATATCACTTTCAGTCCCAGGCCATTTATGTTCCAATATCACATTAGGGTTTTCCTAAGGTGACGTTGAATTAAGAGCACCAATGGACCACAAGTGCCGTGAATTGCTAACTTAAACTTTGCAAATCAGCAGAAAACCCTCACCCCAACTAGGGGTTAGGGTTATGGTTTTGGTTTGGGCTGTTTAAGCCAAAAATCTATTTGGACTGACTTAGATTTGGGTAAAATTTGACTTTTAGCTGAATCTAAAGTGCAATGTTAGTCACAAAAGTTCAGATTAACATATTGGAAAGCATGCATATTGTACGTATATGGGAAATCTCACTGATATCTTATTCCTTCATATATCTTATATGTTAGACATGAGAGTACAAAACCAATCACAGCTCTTTTGTTTAAGATGATTTCCACCAAAAATATAATACGGGGAGTGCAGCCACATCGGTAAATGCATGTATGGTAAGACCATTACTATGATAGAACAGGCTGACACATGACAGCTGATCAGTATCTATATATCAGCTCTTAATAAATAATACACGTCATAGCTAAACAGAAAAATGTCAATGTCTGTCAGTAAAGCAAGCATAATTCCAAACGCTGGTTGCTGCTTGGTTACTGGTTATTTCTGATTAGCTGCTCTAAGGCAATTCTTATGATACAGGTACAAGCTTCCTATTAGCAGCAGGATACCATACAATAAAATGCAATACAGAAGAAGTAGAAGAACTTTGTGACTAAATACATTGCACATTTGTGCTAAAACAGGCAGTGTAATTACTATCTAGTAGTAATGCAGCCAGCGTTGGCCCGAGGCTGCAGGGGAGCTGTAGCATGGAGACGAGTAGTAGGTGCAGGTCGTGGAGTGTCTATAGCTCTGCTCTCCTGTTAGCAGGGAAGAAAATTGTGCACTAAAGCTATAGCAATTTGTTTTTTAAGCGCAGGTTTCAGAGTGGAAGGATGGGGAACTGGTTATGGTCAATCTTATTTCAGTTATTTTCTATCCCTCGGTGGTAGTATAAAAAATTTGTGTTCGCTAATATAATGCCACAGTTTGATTATATTACAGACTTCAGAGCTACTTTAGGGGAAAAGGAGCTCCTTGCACATTTCCTTACTTACAGTTTGCTGCGGAAAGTCGCTAACGATATAAAACAGAAATGTTTTATTTATACAGTAATAATATTACAAAGCATGCCATGCGTCTTCCAGGTACCTACTTATTTAAATGTGCCGCTGTGGTTTTTCTGATTTAACTACTTGTGTCCGGTGTAGCTGGTAACGCACTATATTGAGCAAATCTGGGAAAAATGCAAGTCGTAGTAAAATTAGAATCTAAGGGCCACATGTATGAATCCCGCCGGGTCGAGGCGCCGTTCTCCGCCAGTTTTCCGGCGGAATCTGCGCCTGATTTATGTCGCGGCCGGGCGGCGCTCATACATATCATGTAAAGTCCGCCGCGCCTCGCCAGCGTATGAGGCGAATTTGCAAGGACATGGCGCGTGTGCGGCGCTGCGCCTATGCTTCGCCGTCCGAGGAAGTGCACTCATACATGCGGTTAAAAAGTCCGCCGCGCCTCGCCAGTGTGTGGGGGGGCAGTGCGGACTTGGGCGCCGTGCGGGCCCTGCGCTGAGAATCTGTTCGATTGAGGACAGGCTGGAGCGGCGAGAAATCATTCCAGATGTCGGTGCGGAGGTTATGAAGCAAAAATCGCCTTTATAAAGGCGTTCTAAAAAATTTTTTGGGTCTAAATCCTCCGTCCGAGGCGAAGTGAAGCAGGATCGGAACATGCGAGGAAGCGGATTCGAAAATTTGCGACAAGAAGTCTCCGGCCCCCGCTTCCGTGCAGCAGGATTTTGATTCCCGAAAAAATCGCCTTTATAAAGGCGGATAAACAGTGTCAGAAAAGAGCTGAATGTACAAAATACACTTCTTAAAAAATAAAATCACTTTCCCAAATTCGAGAACGGGCACAATATCAAGAAATATGATATTGGAAATTGCCGGGAAATACAGTAATTCAAATCCTGAAACCTATTTTTCATTGGGCGGCCATAAAAACCGGGGCCAATCAGAATAGGAGCGACAAAGTCCCATTCTAGCCTATGGAGAAGTTTTAGACCAATCAGAATCCACAGCGGGATAATTCAAAATACAGTAAAAAGACAAAAAGAGCTGATTGGCTGAGCTAGCGGAGCTTGGCTATCCCAGCCAATCAGAGCGCGAGCTAAATTTCCCATTATAGTCTATGGAGAGATGGGCGCACTGAAATCTCGCGCCCCAGCGCCGTGCGGCATGAAGTATTAATAAAAAAAAATATTTTTATTAAGTGTAATACATGATCAGATAAAAAAGCAGAACAATTGTATAAAAATAAAGCAGTTAAAAACCCGAACAACCGTTTGTCCCCCGAGACCGGCGCTACATAGGGAATTGCAATAGAGAGAATCGCCGGGAAATACAGTAATTCAAATTGTTTAAGCTATTCTCATTGGTCGGCATAAACCAGCCAATCAGAATAGGGAGCGACATGTCGCGATCTTCGATCCGCTTCCTCGCATGTTCCGATCCTGCTTCACTTCGCCTCGGCCGGAGGATTTAGACCAAAAAAAAACAGGTCTGCTTGTCGGAGCTGCCGAGCGCCGCGATTTGGCGAACTGCGATGGTACATGCCTCGGACTATACGAGCGCGCCGCGTCCCAACCCGGAACGCCTACACCGCGCCTCACCGCGCCCACTGCCCGCCCCTTCATGCGGGCCGCAGCCGAAAGTGCCGAACGCTGCGTCCGACAGCGGGATTCGGGCTGGGAGGCGCAGTGTACGCCAGAAAACTGGCATAAAGCCCCTTCATACATGTCGCCCTAAATGCTTATTCTCCAGCTTCTTAGCTCCTGATGCAAGTGCTTTACCTGGGCTTACACCTTACAAATGAACGTGATTTTTATGGTGATGTTTAGGATCCAGAGGCGATAAAGGATTCAGTATTAATTTGTGCAAAGAAATTGCTATTTATATCATGCTTGCAGTACGATGCTCCACTGTGTCTATGCAGTCTGCATATATTGCCGCTGTTCTTTTATGTAGCACCAAGGGCTAAAGGACTCCTTTGGAACTGGAGCTAATTGCAATTGCAACCTCTGTAGCTTACTAATGCTAATGCACTGCCTGCAAGGTTTTGGACTACGTTCACTTTGACATGCTTTTATCTTCATAATTGTTAGTAATTTTTCCATTAATTCATTAATACCTACTGTATATACTCGAGTATAAGCCGACCCAAATATGTCGAGGCACCTACTTTTCCCACAAAAAAAACTGGGAGCACTTATTGACTCGAGTATAAGCCTAGGGTGGAAAATGCAGCAGCTACTGGTAAATTCCCAAAATAAAAATGGATACCAATAAAATTAGATAAGCAGGTATAGGCAGTTTAATATCCCCCATAGGCAGATATTGGCAGTTTAATGTCCACAATAGGCAGGTGTTGGCAGTTTAATGTCCTCCATAGGCAGGTATAGGCAGTTTAATGTCCCTCATTGGCAGGTAAGGGCAGTTTAATGTCCCCCAATGGCAAGTATAGGCAGTTTAGGGTTCTCCCGTAGGCAGGTTTAGAGAGTTTAATGTCCTCCATAGGCATGTATTGACAGGTATAGGTCCCCCATAGGCAGGCATAGGCAGTTTAGTGCCCCCCATAGGCAAGTATATGTCCCCCATAGGCAGGTATATGTCCCCCCATCGGCGGGTAGAGACAGGTATATGTCCCCCATAGGCAGGTATAGACAGGTAGAGGTAAGTATATGTCCCTATATGCAGGTATAGGCAGGTATATGTCCCCATATAGGCAGGTAGAGGCAGACCTTTAAAAAAAAATAAAAATACAAGTACTTATCTCTCTCCCCCGCTACTCCGATGCAGCTCTCTGGGCACTCCGTCTACTGGCACAGGCGGCGTGATGTCATCAGGCCACACAGGCGAGTAACTCGAGGGTCAGCTGTATCCGCTCCCAGAGGAGTCGCATACAGCTGGTGAATCTCCGCCGGCGCCCTGGCCATTGCAGCGCCCGGACGCCGACGTTGATTCGAGTATAAGCCGTGGAAGGCTTTTTCAGCACATTTTTTTGTGATGAAAAACTCAACTTGTACTCGAGTATATCTGGTATATTGGTTTAAACAAGGTTTTTCTGATGGCAAAAATAAACATCTCAGAGTCAATGTCCTTCTTACCAACTGTGAAGCAATGGCCCACATTAACTATCGTAGCTTAGCCTGAAAAGCATCCTAAAAAGCTACAAAAAGTGGAGTTTGTTGTGGTGGAGTGTGGTTGCAGACATATTTATAATGGACTTAAGACACTTTTTGCGCCCTCTCTGACAAACGGAGTGTACAAAATTTATCAATGAACTTGAACTAATGTTATAAATCTGACAAATTTTTGGACCACCTGCCTATGTTTACGATGTCCTACTTGAAACAGTAGTGGTAAATGTGGGCCAATGTTTTCCTATATAATAGTCTATACATGCCCAGTCAGGTGAGAGTGTTCAGCTATTTCCTTAGAAGCTATTCACTATATTAGATGAAAATATCATGTGCACAGCCACCGCGTCTCCTCCAAAGGATCCCAGTTTTCATGATTGGTACACACTTTATTTGTTAGATTCTTACCACTGAAATATTTACACCACTTAATAGCAAATTCTATATATTGCTACATACATATATATATATTAAAGACATGGCTGTTTGCAGCACAAGTTTCCACACAACTGGATTAAAAGGAAACACGTTAAAGGGGTTGTTTCAACACGCTGTTTCACAGAGCAGCTTTCATTCATGCATCCGGTCTCTTCCTCGTCAGGCTGTGGGTAATAGGCATATTAGCTCTGGTAGTCAAAGGTCTGCTAATTACTCAGACATTAGATAAAAATCTCCTGTTTTCAAGTCCAGAGAAACTTCAGAGCTAAAGTAAACAGTAGTAATTAGTCTCTCTTGTTTGTAAGATCAGATAACATTCAAGCTCTCAAGTTACCAGAAGTTCTGTGTGGGGACCTGTGTACTGATGTCATCTCTGCTTTCAGGTAAGTCAAACAGTAGGGTAGAGTGGGGCAGAGCAGCTTGGTAACCTAGAGAAACCTGAGTGCACTCAGAGCTGATAAAATCACTTTTGTCTCCTCAACAAAGAAAAGCAAACAAAGCAATATATTTGGAAAATTTTTCATTTACTGTTCCCTCATCTTGAAATCTAACCTTTGTTAGGAGACAAACCCTTTAATCCTGCTCACCTGGCGTATGCACAATCCCAGTAGCGCCTCTGTTGCTATGACTAAGGATTTATAATCTGAAACGTGTAAGCTGTTTACATGTTCTCAGGCATGTCATTTTCTTATGGGATCATGTAAACGCTGTGCTTGGATATCCTTTTAGCTATGGATTTATCAATAAGGTGAAAATTTTAACTGATGTGCAGGTCAAGTCACTCATATAGTTTCTGTTCTTGTATATCAGACATAGCAGTAATGCAATTTAAAATATGGTAGTTTTTATATTTAATGTTTACTTAAGGCTTAGCTTCTGCATTGTGCTGCTGTGTTTTTAGTGTGTTTGCATTGGTATTACAGCCGCAGCTCCCAATTTGAAATAAATTGCACTATTTGTTCATCTTGTTTGGAGGTGTGAATTAGTTTTGTTTTTATTTTTTACAATGAATATTCTGTATATTATATATACAATATGTACTATATATCAAATCATACACAGTATATTCATTCTAAAAAAAATAAATAAAAAAAATGAACAAATTGTGCAATTTATTTCAATTTGGGAGTTATAGCTGCAATACCAATGTAAACACACTAAAAACACAGAAGCACAATGCAGAAGCTAAGACTTAAAGGGGTTGATCTCACTACAAGGATTGTTTTTTATGTTAAAGATCTTGCAAAAACAAGTCACTTTGCAATATGTGTCCATTAACAGTGTCCTACCTATTCTGAGATATCCCCTCTTGTATGGGCTGCATCAGCTCCTCAGGTCGCTATAGCTACAGACCTGTTTGATCTCTCCTGATAGGCTGCCAGTGCTGGTCGCTATATCTACAGACCTGGCTTCTACTACAGCCTAGTGGAAGCCAGTAAACATGCCCCTGAATTCAAAATGAAACCAAGAAAACAGGACTGAGGTAAGATGAATCAATGTACTGAGACAACTCCTTTAAGTAAACATTAAATACAAAAACTGTTTAAATTGCATAAACTGCACACATACATATATACACATAAAAATTTCTTGAAAATTGTTTTAAATAAACTAAACGAGACTATCCCTGAACTTTAGATTACACAGGTCCAACTGTTCAATGTTTTAGTACTTTTTGCACAACTTGCTGATCATTTTTGCACAATAGATGTTTGATCCCTGAATCACCCAATAAATTTAGGGGATCAATTTGGATTGTGATTTAAACAGTCCTCCTCATCATGCTGTTCACATTTTGACATCATAAACTAGGAAAATACCTTACAATTGATCAACAGTACCTTCAAGTAGGATGCCCTAAGACGGAAGTGGCCACTGAGCTTAGAGTGTCACAGAGTGTCATCAGCATGTTGCAAAAGAGATACAAGGAGACTGTAAGAGTCACAGAAAGGCAAAAAACTAGATGTCCTTTGGCTCCATCACTCATTGATGACTGCTTCATTGTAAACAATGCCGTGCAGAACTGGATGATGAATGAAACACAACTTCAGGCACGTTTAAGGGAGGTGAGAGGCAACCAAGTGTCACATCAGACATAACCGTTTACATCAGCGTGGTCTGCGTGGTAAACAACTGGCAAAGGTACCTGACCTGGTTGATGCATAGCACTCTCCTTGATGTCTCCATCATTGTTGGCAGTCATTATGTCTGCTCAGATTGAATCGACTTGCATCTCTGAACAGCACGGAGGACCACTGGTCCCTCATACAGCATAGATGCTCCCCGGCCCATTCAAGATGAAGATGCCTGTGCCTTGTGGTGTGGTCATGTATCTTTGTTGATCATCTAGCATGCAGACAACGCTGAAATAAATGGTTACATATGATCTGATGCACTTGGCTGCCTCTCACCTCCCTCAAAAGTGCTTGGTTTTGTGTGGTATTCATCATCCAGTTCCACGGGGCATTGTTTACAATGAAGCGGTCATCAGCCTGAGATGCAACCAAAGGTTGCCCATTTCTTTGCCTTCTGTGACTCTTCCAGTCTTTCTGTATCTCTGTTGCAACCTGCTGATGACACTCTATGACACTGTAAGCTCAGTGGCCACTTTCATCTGACAGCACGGTGAGGTACTGTTGATCAATTGTAAGGTGTTGTCTTGGTCTCATGATGTCAAAATGTGAACAGCATGATGAGGAGGACTGTTTAAATCCCAATTCAAATTGATCCCCTAAATTTATTGGGTGATCCAGGCATCAAACACCTGTTGGAAACTTTGCCATTAAGCTCCTTGTTAGAGATCAGCAAGTTGTTCAAAAAGTACTTAAACACTAACATGACATGTGCATTCTAAAGTTAAGAGATGTTCTCATTCAGTTAATTGAAAAAAAAATTCAAGAAATATTATGTTTACCCTGAAATTTCAACCAAAAGTCAAATATCCCAAACTGTGAGCAGTATGCGTGTGTTATATGTATTTTTATGTATGTATATATATATATATATATATATTATATATATATATATATATATATATATATATATATACACATACAGTAATATATATATTGTGACAATGCACATGGCCTTGACATCGAGGGCCAATTTGTGCCACCGTACCTTAGGGCTGCGGTGGAGTAAGCCATGTAAATAGTAAATCTTGTTTATTTCTTTTTGCATCACTGCTTTAAGCATTGATATTCCAGGCCTTACTTTTACTGGAGCAGTCTTAGGCTATGTTCACACACGGCTTATTTTGGGACGTATCTCGGCCCGTATTTCGCGCCGTACTGCGCGAACTACGGGGCGAGATACGTCCCAGTCATTACAGTAATCCACAGTTCTCATAGAGAACTATGGATTACGTCTCCTCTCCCTGCTTGCTTAATAGGAGAGAAGTGACATGTCAATTATTCACGGCGTATACGCGTTGAGAATAATGCATGTCTATGGGGCCGGCGGGCTGCCGGCCCCCCGCCTCGCTCCCGCCCCCGTATACACGGCGTAATTGCGGGGCGAAATACGTCCCGCAATTAAGCCGTGTGAATATAGCCTTAGAGCTGGGTGGGATGACTGCTCCCACATATCCGTCCGAGGATTTCCTTGGCCTATAAAGCCAGGAGGCTAGGTGTGCTGGGTGTGGTACGCCACTCCAAGACTGGAGTTTGTAGGGGAAAGTTCTGCTATGTGAAGACTCTGTCAGAGAAACTGGACTTGCTCTTCTTAGGTGCTGCTAAGTCTGGATGGTGAACTGAACCCGTTTTCCGTTATCCGTTTAATGCCTGAAGAAAGGTTACATTTTCTGTTCTGTTAAAGTTAAGCCATTTTCTGTTCTGTTTGGACTTTCTTTCGATAAAAAAACACTCAATTTGACATAACCGGTGTCAGTGGTCCCTGTGACGGAGCTGACCCCCCACAATATAAATATATACATACATACAGACATATACGTGTGTGTGTGTATGTATGTATGTATGTATGTATGTATGTATGTATGTATGTATGTATGTGTATATATATATATATATATATACACATATATATACATAATATACATACATACATACATACACACACACACGTATATATATATAATATACATACAGTACCTCAAAACTTAGAGCACCCCACACATTTTTGTTTTAGATCTTTTTATGGGACAACACTGAAGATAGGACACTTTGATCCAATGCAAAGTAGCCAGTTTGCAGCCTATACAACAATGTAAGTTTGGTGCGCCCTCAAAATAACTCGGTATATATATATATATATATATATATATATATATATACACATGTGCTGCCGTGCTGCATGCTCTGCTGTTCTGTGTCAGAGAATGCAGTAGGAGTTTATGTGCTCCACAGTAGCATATCCCAGTCAGAAGAGCAGACACACTGAGCCGGAATTAATACTGTCTAATACTTAGTGTAAATATTAATGTTGAGCCTTTCCATATAGCCATATGCCTTTCGTTGGATGTGGCGCTGAAGTTTTTAAAGTTCATAAGAAATGTGCTGTAAAGCAGGTATGTCAGTAATATGCTGTAAATAGAGCACTTATTCCTATGCAATTGCCATAGTGATCTGCCCCTGTCTGATGTCCTGTACTACATATATCCAATAAGTGTGAACCGGTCACTCCCTCATTATCTGCAGCTTTTAACATTTTATGGCCGATTACCTAGTATGGACACATCTGGTTCTTGTAGCCCAAGTAGACTGAGAAGCATATCGTCTCTAATCAAGAGCTGTCTTACGCTCTGTTAGATCATATAGATGTCATATAGGGGTTTCCCCTGTTCACTTCACCTCCATTAGTCAAAGAAAAGAGCCACTAACAAAAAGCCTGCCCATTCATATATAACATGCTCAGCCATTCATCTGAACAGGCCCCATACAATCTTACATTCAAATCTTATCATTAAGAGTATCTGCAGCTTGACCGTGATGATCAGCTAATCACTGGGCCAGCTTTATATTAAAATGTGCTTTTTAGAACGCCCGTCAGAAAAGGCCAAGATGAATTTTTAACAATATGATAGAATAGGAAAAACTCAAAAACTGATATTAACTGAGGATTGTTTTTAAACTTTAGGCAGAGCTGCTGTTAGCTGTCAGACAAATCTGTTCAGAAATAACAAAAAATCCTTCTGTGGCCACTAAAACGAAATTTGTAAAAAAAAAAAAAAAAATCATCTGTACTTTACATGGAAATTAAGATTTTTTTAAAAAAAGTGATGAACTTGTTCATTTTACTAATCTACAAGGCTGCGTTCAAATGTTTAACTTTTTAGATGCAGTTTTTGAATCCAAAGCCAGAAATGGATCATAATTGGAGGACACGTACTAAGGAAAGACGGAGACGACTTCTTGTTTATGTTTTTCTCTGATAAATTATCTGATAATTAGAAATAATAACAAACGTTATAATACTCGGAGACTGATCAGACTTTTCATAAAGCAAATGCTGCCAGTGCTGTTGGGTTGCGTCTGCTGTCAGTTCTCGCTTTCACTGGCACTGACACTTTTATTTTAATCCTTTGTTAAATCCCGTGCACTTTTCCTGTAGGAACATATGCATGGCTTCTTTGTGCAACAAGTGTGGCAAGTCTCCAATGTCTATATCCCTCTCCCCTGGAAGCTGCCCACTGGACTTAGTTTTTCCCACTCTGGTTATGTGGGTCAGTTGAGTGCCAACATTCCTCGGTGAGTCACAAATGTAAAATGGACATTGTATCCATTAAATAGCCTCATGTTGCCACCCGTGTATAGCCAAGTTTGCTTTTGTTGAGAAATCAGACGGGGCTGAAAAGGTTTGGGAAATGTGTGAGTGAAATCTGTCAACAATTAAAAATAATTGAGCAGGAACGAGAGCCTGACTTGGTGGGGTGGCCGAGAAGGTGGCAATAAAGACGCAAGGCAGACTCAGAAATCAAAATAAATAATTGTAATAACTGGGCCGGGCAGGCCAGAAAGGGTTAAAGTGGCTTTCTAACAATCCAAAACTTCTTTTGGGGGGAGGGGAGGATTGTGTGAGGGGGATTTTGTTTCCTTTCTCTTTAGAAAGTGATGTAAAAGTTTATAACAAATTGTTCAGCAATGTTTATAAATAAAGAAAACATTGTATATCTGAAAGTTTTTATGAAAAATTAAATTTTCACAGAATTAGTTGACACTGGACTTTTGACCAGTTAGGCTAGGTTCACACAGCTTAACTGCGGGGCGTAATTTTGCCCCGCAATTACGCCGTGTGGACGGGGGCGGGAGCGGCCCATAGACAATCACTGCTAGAGGAGACGTAATCCAAAATTCTCTCTGAGAACTGTGAATTACCGTAATGAATGGGCCGTTTTCAGCCTGTAATTTGCGCACTTCGGCGCGTAATTACGGACCGAAATACGGCCCATTTTAAGCCGTGTGAACATGGCCTAAGAGAAGTATTTGATATGTGTTTTTTTTTCCAAATAAAGGGTGTAAACATTTTTTGCTGCTGAAAAAACTCTAAATAAAATAGGAACCTAAGTTAAAAAAGTCTTGATTTAAAATCAACTAAAATATTTTGTATGTACAGTTCTTATACAGACAAATGTGTCTCCAAGCTTACAGACTACAAACCTACAGTCAGGTATTAATATACTCATCTGTCCCCTCTTCTTAGAGGCAGGAAAGACATCAGATTATGTTCTTACACTGGATACGGAATTGGCAGCAGAAATCTAAGGTGATACCTTCGGATTTCTGTCATGGATTTTCACTTTGCAATGGCTGCTGATTTAGACACTAAGGGCGACATGTATGATCGGGCTTTTCGCCTGTTTTTGGGAGTAAACTGCGCCTCCCGGCCCGAATCCCCCTGTCGGATGCAGGGATGCAGTGTTAGGCGCAGCGTTCGCCACTTTCAGCTGCGCCCCGCATGAAGGGGTGGGCAATGGGCGCGGTGTGGGTGCGGTATAGGCGTTCCGGGGCGGGACGCGGCGCGCTTGAAAACCCCGAGGCATGTACGATCGCGGTTCGCCAAAGCGCGGCGCAATGCAGCGCTGGGCAGCTCAGACAGGCAGACCTAGTTTATTTTGGTCTAATTGCTCCGGCGGCGGCGAAGTGAAGCAAGAACGGAACATGAGAGGAAGCATACAGAAGATTGCAAGAGAAATCTCGGTGCTCAGCTCCGTGCAGCATGGAGTATGATTCCCAAAAAATCGCCTTTATAAAGGCGGAAAACATTGTCAGAAAAGAGCTCAACCTCAAAAATAAAAAATATTTTAAAAAAAATCACTTTCCAAAAATCTAGAACGGCGCAATATCAGGAATTAGGATATTGGAAATTGCTGGGAAATACAGTAATTCAAATTCTGAAAGCTATTCTCATTGGTCGGCATAAACCGGCCAATCAGAATAGGAGCGACAGTGAACCATAAAAACCTATGGAGAACTATTGACCAATCAGAATCAAAAGCGGGACAGTTCAAAATACAGTAAAAATGCAGAAAAGAGCTGATTGGCTGAGCTAGCGGGGGCTTAGCTATCGCAGCCAATCAGAGCGCGAGCTACTTCTCCCATTGTAGTCTATGGAGAGATGGGCGCAATGCAATCGTGGCTCTCAGCGGCGTGCGGCATGGAGTATGAATAAAAAAAACATTTTTATTAGTTGTAAAATATCCTGTGAAAAAGAGCTCAAACATTCTATAAACATAAATCAATTCTATCCCGAACAACGCGTTTGTCGCCGAGACCAGCGCTTCATCGGGAATTGCACGAGAGAGAATTGCCGGGAAATACAGTAATTCAAATTCTGTAAGCTATTCTCATTGGTCGGCATAAACCAGCCAATCAGAATAGGAGCGACAAAGACCCATCATAAGCTATGGAAGAGAATTGACCAATTATTAATTTTATATACACATCGGGACAACTTCGGCAGTATTATCATTTGATTTCGGCCATGTACAGTTTTATTTCAGATTGCATTAGAAAACCCATAGGAGCGTCGCTCGCTCTCCCATTGGTCCAAATAACCGCGCCTCTTTTAACTTAGCCAATCACAAACAGAGCTCGCTCTGAATTTCTTTTCCCCATAGAACTCTATGAGAAAGTAGCTCGCGCTCTGATTGGCTAAGCTGGACGAGCCCCCGCCACTTCAACCAATCAGCTCGTTTCTGCATTTTTACTGTATTTTGAACTGTCCCGCCTTTGAATATGATTGGTCAATTTTTCTCCATAGGTCGCTGTCGCTCCTATTCTGATTGGTCAATTCTCCTCCATAGGTTAGAATGGGTCTTTGTCGCTCCTATTCTGATTGGCTGGTTTATGTCGACCAATGAGAATAGCTTAAACAATTTGAATTACTGTATTTCCCGGCAAGTCTCTCTATTGCAATTCCTTATGTAGCGCAGGTCTCGGCAACAAACGCGTTGTTCGGGATTTAACTGCTTTATTTTTAGAGAAGGTTTCAGCGCTATATCTGATAATGATTTACACTTCATAAAAATGATTTTTTTATTCATGCCGCACGGCGCTGAGCGGCGAGATTTCAGTGCGCCGATCTCTCCCTAGACTACAATGGGAGAAGTAGCTCGCGCTCTGATTGGCTGCAATAGCCAAGCCACCGCTAGCTCAACCAATCAGCTTTTTTCAGCATTTTTACTGTATTTTGAACTGTCCCGCCTTTGATTTTGATTGGTGCTAACTTCTCCATAGGCTATAATGGGTCCCTGTCGCTCCTATTCTGATTGGCCGAGATAGCCAAGCCCCCGCTAGCTCAGCCAATCAGCTCTTTTCTGCATTTTTACTGTATTTTGAACTGTCCCGCCTTTGATTCTGATTGGTCAATAGTTCTCCATAGGTTTTAATGGTTCACTGTCGCTGATATTCTGATTGGCCGGTTTCTGCCGACCAATGAGAATAGTTTTCAGAATTTTAATTACTGTATTTCCCGGCAATTTCCAATATCCAAATTCTTGATGTAGTGCCGTTCTAGATTTTTGGAAAGTGATTTCTTTTATGTATTTTTTATTTTTGAGGTTTGAGCTCTTTTCTGAGAATTTTTTCCGCCTTTATAAAGGCGATTTTTTTTTAATCATACTCCGCACGGACATCTTTAATGATTTCTCACTGTTCTCCAGCCTGTCTCGCATCGGAATACATGTGAGGCGCAGTCCCGCAGAGCGCCCATGTTCCCGCACTGCGTCCATGTCCCCGCACTGTGCCCCACACATAGGCGAGGCGCAGGGAACTTTTCCTCGCATGTATGAGAGCACCTCCTCGGACGGCGAATCTTAGGCGCAGCGCCGCACTGCGCCTTAGTCCCGCACTGCGCCTCAAACACTGGCGAGGCGCTGCGGACTTTACATAGAATGTATGAGCGCCCCCAGTGCCAACATAAATCAGGCGCAGATTTCGCCGGAAAACCGGCGGAAAGGTGCGCCCCAACGTGGCGAGATTCATACATGTCGCCCTAAGGGCGACATGTATGAACGGGGCTATGCCAGATGTCTGGCATCTTTATAGCCCGATATCCAGCGCAGCCCCGTACATATGAGGAGCACTAGAACCGTAGCGAAGCTACAAATTTATGGCTTCGCTATGGTATTTCTTGGCGCAATACAGTCGGAACAGGTATACCACTTTCAAATTGGTATACTTGATCCGAACTGTCGTCCGAGCGCTGGAATGCGCCTGATTTATGACCCGCTCTACAGAGGGTTCATAAATCTGGTGCATTCTATGCCTTTTTTATTTGCATGAAATTTGGCATCCCCACAACAAATTTCATACATGTCGCCCTAATTATCCCCTTTTAAATCGGGTTAATCTAGGTTTCAATACCCTGGACAGAACCGAACATGGTTCCACTTCAAATAAGTAACAGGTCTCTTCTTTTTCTTCCCATTATGAATCTGTAGCTTTAAAAACTCTGCACTACAGTTCAGTATAGCGTGAATTACGCCATGGATTTCCTAGGAAAAACAATGGCTTGCTGAATTCAATCAGATAAAATCTGTTGGGTGAACATACACACAATTGGAGGACTGGACTACACAAGGTTTGTTCACTGTACACATAAATAGTTCTGCAGAGAAGCTGTATAGAACGCCAAAAATGTATCATTTTAGGATTTTATATAATGTATACAGTCAAGTCACATTACTATGACCACTTCCTACTTTTAACGTTGGCAGTGCATAGCTCATGAAGGAAGTCATGTGTTGCGAGCTGGCATAGTGGGTATAGTCTGCACACATCTCCCTCTTTGATGTCAAGGATAAAAAGGGTGATTTACCAGAATTGCAATAGGGATGATGATTGGCTTTTGGGCCAAAGGTGGCAGTATTTCTGAAACTGTTCAATTTGTGAACTGTTTGCGAGCTGCTGTGTTGAAAGTGTATCATGAGCGGACAAAAAAAAACCATTGTAAATGAGTAATAAGAAAACTGTGGAGCACTACGAAGGTGCGCAAGGAAGGACCAACACACTACAGTGGAACAGCTGATGGCCAAAATGAACCAGAGGGCTGCCAGACGTGTCTAAAGCAACAGTTCAGCGAACCCTATTGTGTATGGAAATCCTAGCGGAAGGAGGGAGGTGAAGGTGTGGGTGGTCATTGCATCCCTGCTAACAAATTTGCAATAGCTAAAAAGGCTTTAATTTTTAGGGCAGTAATTTGACCTGCACTGATTGAGCGGATGCTTTCTCCAATGAGTCACGTTTTCTGCTTCAGTAAAAGGATGGATATTGGCATGTCGGGTGAGACACATCAGAAAACAAACACTGTGCAACCACTGTTGGAAGTACACAAGTTGGTGTTGGCAGCAGTATGGTCTAGAGAAGGTTTTCGTGACATTCTCTGGGTCCACTCCTAAATTTGAAAAGTACAAGCAGCCAATTTGGGTATGAATCCATCCTTGCAGATCAAGTTGACCCATATATGCTGATTGTATTCCATGGGGCGATTCAGATATTTCACTAAGAAAATGAGACATGTAGGACATTAATTGGAAGAGCATCACCAAGACTTCCAAACACTAACCGGGGCCCCTAGATCTGCTCTTTCCAGACTGGCGTTAAAGTATTCCTCATATTAACCATGGATCTCCTTCTTAAGGGGGTATAAAACCAAACAAAAAGGCAGTTTATAATTTGTCTTTTTATGTGTTTTTTTTTTTTTGTAAAATAAATAATAGACACTCTTGTCCATAGGTCAGAGGAGGAGCCACATTCTGACAATGGCATCCATCTGGTACTGCAGTATTCAACTAAATGGGATAAGTAGCTATGTCATACACAGCCTATGGACAAGAATTGTGCTGTTGCTATAAAAAAAAAAAAAAACTTGAATCTAATTACATACAACCATTTTTACGAAATCCATTATATTTTGTAGAAGTTAAAGTCGTCAAGACATTAGCCATGAAATACACCGGCCATTAATGGACTAGTATATTATTCTGTTTATATAAGTACACAAACTAGTGCCGGCTGCATGTTGATTCCTTAGAGAAATGAGTTCCCAGCTATAATAAAAGTGATGATGTTAAGTGGTTTAAATTTAACAGATGGCATACTCTCTAATTGCAAAGTAATTTACAAGATGCTATAGAAGTTAATTACAATACATATGTGTGTGTCATAAAATTTTAGAAATCATAAATCCAAATGAGAGTTATGAACATATCCGATGGCTTTGGCTTCTTACCGGATTGTTTCTCATAGCTCCTCCCACAGCTCTCGCAGCTTTTGCATTACCGCTGACCTCAGCAAGTTCCTTGTAGGAGATTGTCTTTCCCATTGTCACATCTTCAGCAGAGTCAACAGCACACTCTTCTGGAATGAGTCTGATGGAGAGGAAACCATTCGTCATGTCAGTGACACATGGAAATATAGGGATAAGTTATACATAAAATGTAACATTTTCATCTATACAAATTGTCCTCTAATTTACCTATTGTACAATAGATCTTTTCCTCCCCTTGCATTCCTGAGAACAGCAATCACTAATATAAGCAACATCATGAGCAACAATTAGAAGAACAACCGTCTCCCTTATAAACATGGGGTACTATTTAAAGGCGTTTTCCCACCTGGCTGTTTCATAGAGCCTGCTCTACAGCCAGCTTCAGTCTCCTGCTTCCTGAGAGACCAGCACACTAGGTAGTCTATATTCGGAAGTCACATAGAAATGAATGGGGCGGATAGTAGCAAGCACCACCCTCCTAATTCTGTAACACAGCCAGCTTGTAGCTGACTCCTTTCAGACATATTCAGATTGAGCTTCTGTTTCGTGACATCAGCTCCATTTCCTAAGCTGGTTCCTGAAAGTAGCAAAGAAAGAAGGAACAGTAAGCCTTAAAGGGGTTGTCTCGCTACAATGATTGGGTTTTAATTAAAAGATCTTTAAAAAACAAGCAGCTTTGCAATATATGTTCATTACAAATGTCCTACTGATTTTGAGCTAGCCCTGTTAGTAGTACTACATCAGCTTCTCAAGTTTCTATAGCAGCTGACCTGTTGATCCTTATCTTACTGGCTGTCAGGTCTGTATGACTCATCACCTTTGAAGACAGGTGGGAGCAGAGAGCCCCTCCTGCACAGAATGCTTCTGTAGTGGAGGGAGGCGGAGGGAGGACTCTGGCTTCTAGTGTCTGTCTGCCTGGATTAACCCTGTGTGTCCCTGCTTCCTCCTGCTCTCTACACAGATAGATGTGACAGCAGTGACCCTGTGTGTTACTATAATCATGATGTGTCTGTGGAGCTGTAACTATAATAATACTATACAGATCAGGGAGGTTTGTGAACAGTTCATGCTGTGCTGTACTAGTGACACATCCTGAGTAACACTTCCCAGCTGCTCTGTGTCTGTTCTGAGAGGGTCTGTTTGTTGCTGGAGATGTGGAGATATGTAAGCTAAGCAGAGGGTATAGGAACACTTGCATCCCCTCTGTTCTGCTATTAGCAATCATAGACCTCTCCACACTCATAGATCAGCCCTAATACAGCTGATCTAGATGCCTGCAGAAGATCTAGGCAGGCACACACAGGGTTAACTCTGGCAGCAATCCCCCAGCTCCCCCACTGCTGTATAGAGGTTATGGAGGAGAGCTGCCTGTGTGCTGAGGGGAGGGGGGGAAGAGGGAGGAGAAGAGGCAGACAAGCTAGCACGCCCCTCAATTCAACTCCCAGCCACAGACAGAGGCTGAAAGCTTTTAATGAGACAACTCCTTTAAGGGGGTGTTCCTATCACATCAATTAGCTTTCAACGTGTAGGCAAGGGTAAATAAACACTATTATCAAATACAATGCTGTTCGGATTGTGCTTCCTTTCAAAGTTAGAGCAGTTAGCATGTTGTGATTATTTATGGAAGGTTTTCTAGGCTGCCGATGACTCTCTCTGCTCTATCGGTGGCTACGCTAGTGATGTCATTCCCTGTTGTCACTATCAGCAGCAAGGGGGCTTTTTATCTTTCTTACTGACACATTTAAAGCTCTGTAACCATCTGTCCTGCTGTAGAAACCCCTCTATCACTAATGTCCCTCTAACAGGCTCAGCTAGGAATAGAAGAGCTGATATGCCAATCATTGCTGTAGAACCACCCACAACCTGAACAGCAAGTGGGAGCCTGAAGCTAGCTGTGAAGAGCAGGATCTGTGAAATGGTTGTAAATACCCCTTCATGTGATGGGTCACTGATACAGTACTGTTATAGAGTCTGCTAATGTTACACTTCTCATTGAACCTAATACCTCAAATATCAAGCGGTCATTGAGGCCGACTGAGTGCTCAGCACTATGGAGCTATAGGTCTTCTATGCAGTATCATATGATATACAACAGAAATAAAAAGGGATGGGCACCACAATAAATAATTAAACGGTGCTGCCACTGTGTCAAAAAGTAAATAATAGAAGCAAATTATAGAAAAGAGGCCACAGAAATTGGTGCACGACCATAATTAATGAAAATATAAAACCTGTTCAGTGCACGGTCACACCATTCTGAATTTTGATACTCTGTTGTAGTATGGTCCAGTCTACCCTCTATGTTGCAGGAACAATCCATTATTCTAGGACATTTATTCTTCTCAACATTTCAGTAATTACATCCATTAACATTTTTCTATATCGAAGTAAAAATGTCATTGAACTCTTGAGCTTCCACCAAAGTTACTTAAGTTTGCCCGGAAGGCTTGTGAGCACTTTTTCATGCTGGTTAAATGAATAAAAAAATGATTTGAGACTCAAGAAAATGATAATCACTTTGTTAAGGGGGCAAAAAAAAAAAGAATGTTTAGTCTTTAATATTATAACATTAAGCAAATTAAACATAAGCATAATCCAGGTGATACCAAAAGAAGGTCACCAAAGAAATTAACTTTTTTGTTCATTAATTTACATGGATTAGCAGAGGGCAGAAAGATAGCAAATCTGCTCTAGTTTTTTCCTATGATATAATTTCAAACCGTACACCAAGTGTGGCAGTAGGTTGACTGTGGGGTTAATCAGACTGATTTGTCCTTTTAATTGCTTTCTATTCAAAGAAAATTCATTAGATAATGTTCTCTTCAAAATTCATGAATCAATTTAACTGGAGAAACCACATTAACGGCTTTGGGATCATTAGCAGAAGCATCCGTGTTACTCGTTGATTGCTGGGAGAGTTTCCTTAGGCAAACATGGGTTTGTTTACTGTGATATCTTCTCGAAAAGATTTAATTTTTTTGGTCAAACGTTGCTGATATAAATAAGCATACGCCTCGGTATAGTGAATATTCATAAAGTGGAATATTAAGACAATGAAGATCTCTATGCTGGTGTGCGCTCGCATAGTAGTGTATGGAGGGAATTGAACACAAGCAGGATTTGGCTAGTAAGTTTGTTTGTTTTTTGTGCTTTTTTTTATTTTGCAGGGGGACTGAAAAGAGAGGTTGGACTCAGCAGGGTGGCTGGAACTAGGCTTTGGGAAATCTGTAAGAATAAAATGAGAAGTCTATGCATACTTAACTGGAGCATGTAACAGTTACAATATACAGTGTAATGGTTCCAACAACATCATTTAAGAGTAGATGAGTTAGAGAGATCAGATATTAATGTCCATGTCTCTGAATCTAATTTACTTAGCTATAGGACAGATTTGAAAACTATACAGCTCGAGGAGAGAACATTATTGAAAGCGGACAGGGTTGGCGAAAAAACGACTCCTGCATAATGTAAAGAAAAAGAGCAACTACATGTCAGGGAGTCCTGATAATATTGTCAAGTGTAAGATTTTCTCAAGCATCTTAAAGGTGCAATGCACCCTGCTGACAAAGTTTCTGATATGAAAGACTGTATTGTTACAGTGAGCTAGGGCTCTGTGTAGAATGACATCATGGGTCCTGTTTATTCGGCAGCCTTTCCAGATCTGTTTTTGACCCTATTGAAGTTCCTCTATTGTAAAGACCATAGTATTGTAAAGTAGGCGTCTCGTGGGAACAGAGACGCCTATATATACATATATTTATATATAATTCATGCACCTTGTCCCAACCTCCACTTTTATTAGGAATTGCAGATCCTGGACACTTGTTGGAGCGAGACAAGGAGAGGATTAGGCTTCAGTTGAGTCACCAGATTTGGTAGCCAACTGATGGAGTAGCAGGGGACAGTTCCATTTCTTAAGGATTCAATTGTACTGGTTCAACAGTATAACACGTCAGAATACCAAAAAAACATTTCTCTTCAGACTACTACGATTCTGATGAGACCAAAATAAATGTTTTGATGATTGATGGCTTCAAAACTGTATGGGTATTGCAAAGGTGAAGAGTACAAAGAACGCATGGTGTCTATAGTGAAACATGGTGGTGGCAGTGTCCTTATGTGGGGCTGCAGGAGTGCTGATGGTATCAGGTACATTTCATTGATGGTATCATGAATTCACAGATGTACTGCTCTATATTGAAAGAGAAGATGCCACTGTTGCATTTCTGAAGAACAGGGTGATTTATTGGCCAAGTATTCCTCCTGGTTTGAACCCAATCTAACTCCTAGAGGGAATTCTGAAGAGACAAGTCTTATTCAGCATCTAGGCTCTGAAAGAGGTCGTTCTTGAGGAGTGGAAAAAGACAGATGCTGCGATATGTCACCAACTTGTTCATCCCATGCCTAGAAAACTTGGTGCTGTCCTTAAAAATAATGGAGGTCATACAAAATACTAGATGTAGTAGTTTTTGATGTGGGGTGTATATAAGTTATGTTATAACCTTACATTGTAACGTTTTAAAAAAGTGTTCCATGAAGCTCAGTCTGTCAAAAGTTTGGCAATGTGTTCAGTGAGATGTTAAAATCATACTTTTCAAAGGTGGTGTACTCATTTATGCTGAGCACTGTATATACCCCAGACAGGTGCCATTATTATGATTACCTGTTAATATCCAAATTATCATCCATGTGAAGCAAAGACAGCAGCTAGATAGGCTGTGAGTGACACAGTGTGAAGTCCTGGTAAGTTGTTACAGATATCTAGACTGCAGAGCATCCCACAGCTGATTGAGGGTGCGTGGGGGAGGATTCACAGTAGGATCACTATGATCGAGGTGATCCCACAGATGCTCAGTTGGATTGAAGTCTGGGAAATAAGGACACCAGGGTAACACTTAGAAGTCTTGGTAATACTTTTCAAAATAATGTCAGAGATATCTAACCGTATGAGATGTCCCACTGTCTTTCTAGAAGATCTCATCCACCCCAGGAAAGACATTTAGCATGTATGGATATACGTGATCGGCAAGAATTCCTTCCACATGGATGATTATGGCCAGAGAATGTCACAAAAACATTCCCTAGACCATAACACTACCACCAAGGCTTGTGTTCCTCTAGCAGTGCTTGCAGGGATATTTTTTTTCCAATGCCTAACACACCCACATCCTATCATTTGATGAAGCATAAAACATGACTCATTAGAGAAGGCAACCCTTTACAAATCAGGGGTGGTTTAATTCCGATACAGTCGTAAAAATGTAAGTTTTTTCTGCTGATGCAAATTGGATATCAGAGGTGCAGAGACCACCCGTCTGCTTTGAGTCTCATACACAGTAGAGGTCACTGAACTACTGTTTTAGACACGTCTAGTTGCCCCTGATTTTTATTGGAGTGACTTGCTCCAATGTAGCAAGTTGGTCCACCCTTGTGCTCCTTCATAGCTAATGTTCACTTCTCACATCAATGACATGTGGTGCTCCAGTTTCAACATTGCTTATTCGCAGTGGTGCCTTTTATCCCTCATGATACACTTTCACCAAAGCAGCATGTGAACAGCTAACAGCTACGCTGTTTCAGAAATCTTGCCTTCCTTGGCCCGAAAGCAATAATAATCCCTTTTTGCATCTATGAAAACTGCCCCTTTTCCCCATATCAGCAACAAGGCGTGTGTGAGCAGACAACCTGTCACACATCTTATATAAAAGGTGTACCAGCTTATGATTTGTCTTACTTCTGCAACATCAGGATGGCCTACAAATAGAGCCTCCAGGTAAGTCCATGTATATTCCATACTGATACCATGGAAGCAGTCAGACAAGGGTCGACGTTTCAAAGGCCGATGCCTTCTTTCTCAAGAATCTTGAAAAAAAAAAATATATAAAATAAAGATGGACTTTCCTATGATGGATAGATACATTGACCTGATACAGTAGAAGCAACATACATGTTTTTTATTTTACTATTACTGTTTCAATGTATTGAAGACTATATAGAACCAGCTATTTCTAAAATTCTCTTAAATTAAATACACAACTTTATGTGGTCTATTGAACACTTATAAACCCACTAAGCCAGCTGACAACATGTGACTTCCTCCATGTCGATGTTGAAAGTAGGAGGTGGTCATATACATTACTCACAAAAAGTTAAGGATATTTGGTTTTTGGTTGACATTTCAGGATGAACATAAATGGTCTAGATATTTTTTTAAGCCTATGTCTACACAGCATAAGAAAACGTTTTAGGGCATGTCCCCACATCAAGGGTTTTCGGCTGGTTTTTCAGCCGGTTTGCGGTTTTTCAGACCGCCTGAAAAAATCGGCCGAAAATTAGCACAATTGTGCTCTATGCAAAACCTGTGCAGCAGTCCCCACTGCACGGGTTTTCCGCCCGGCAGTCCGCTCAAAAAAAACATTGACCAAGCACCATCTTCCGTCCGAAAACCGGACGGAATCTGTGCTTCTCAATGGGAGGGGGGAGGGCTCTTCACCGCTCATCGCGGAGAAAAGTCTTCCCCCCCCGCAGCCGTGGGGACGGGTGCAAAACAGGACAACGACCGGCCGGCAAGTGTCCTATGCCATGGGGATGCGCCCTTAGGATTCTAAAACCCCTGAAAATTCGATTGTTTTTGCTATCCATAGACATTAATTAAAAAGTTTTTTAGCCCGTTTTTTGGCGCCAGCAGACCTAGGAACATGTTGCATAATCCGCCAGCATCTTTAGTTTTTTCATCGTCTTCCCATACAATGAAATGTATGGGCCAATGGCTAAGAAACGAGAACCAATGGCGTTTTTTGCCAATATAGTGACAAAAACCGCCGTCGTGCATCGGAAAAAAAACGTCTAACTTTCGGTCGTTTTTTGTCCTTTGCTGTGTGACCCCAGCCTAAATGAGACCATTTCTTAACTTTAGCATGCACATGTCCAAATATTCAGTGTTTCAGTACTTTTTGCACTACTTGCTGATCTCTAACAAGGAGCTTAATGGCAAAATTCACAACAGGTGTTGCGAGGCTTCATGCAGGATGCTCTCAGACGAAAGTGTCCACTAAGCTTAGAGTGTCACAGAGTGTCATCAGCGCGTTGCAACAGAGGTAGACTAGAAGTCACAGAAAGGCAAAGAAGTGAACGTACCTTGGCTACATCACATGCTGACGACTGTCTCATTGTAAACAATGTCCTGTAGAATCGGATGATGAATGCCAAACAACTCCAAGCACATTTAAGAAAGGTTAGGGCCAACCAAGTGTCATGTGAGACCATTTGTAACCATTTACATCAATGTGGTCTGCGTGCTAGATGTCCGGCAAGGATACCTGACCAGTACCTGATCTGGCTGATGCATAGCACTCTCCTTAAAGGGGTTTTGCCATGATGTAATGTTGACGTGGGATCCTCCAAAATGGGTATTTAATCACTTTTCTAAATATATGTGATTACAAAAAGTGAAGCCTGTGAGATCTACAGCATTGCTCAGTCCCCCTTAGTTTCCTGAAAGTTTACATTAGACACGACCAGGACACTGACAGGAGCTGATCTGACCGCGCTTGTGTTTGCACTTCTTATCTGATGACAGGGAACATGAAGGAGCTTGCAAGTGACTGCGGAGAAAAAGCAGTGAATGAGCCTGTGTCTTTTGTATATAATCCACTGGTTGTAATGTAATTATTTGAGTGAACATTGCAGACGCTTCCTTCTTCTTCACTCTCTGCTCACCCCCCTCCCTCTCACCCCTGCAGCCATTCATGACTCAGCATGCTTTGTTTATCTCCTCTCCTGAGCAGATAAGAGGTAAGGAACTCACTTTGTGGAAAAACCTCTTTAACGTCTCCAGCATCATTGGCTGCCATCATTTCTGCTCAGAGTAAATCGACTTTCATTACTGAACAGAAGCTAGGACCACTGATCCCTCATGCAGCATAGATGCTCCCTGGGCCATACTAGATGATTCCTTTGTTTTGTGGTGTGGTCAGGGTATCATTGTCGGTCGTCTAGCACATTGACATTAACGTTTAAAAATGGTCTCACGTGACAGTTGGTTGTCTCTCACCTCTCTTAAATGTGCTTGGAGTTGTGTGGCATTCATCATCCGGTTCTGTAGGGCATTGTTAAGAATAAAGTGGTCATTAGTGTGTGATGTAGCCAAAGGACGTCCACTTCTTTGCCTTTCTGCGACTCTTCCAGTCTCTCTCGATCTCTGTTGAAATCAAGCTCAATGGCCACTTTCGTCTGAGAGCATCCTGCTTGAATCCTCACAATGGTGAGGTACTGCTGATCAATTGTAAGGTGTGGTCTTGGTCTCATGATGTCAAAATGTGAACAGTATGATGAAGAAGACTGTTTTAACTCCAATTCAAATTGATTCCTTTAAATTTATTTAGGGATTCAGGGATCAAACATCTGTTTGGAATTTTGCCATTAAGCTCCTTGTTAAGGATCAGTAGGTTGTGTAAAAAGTACTAAAAAACTGAACAGTAAGACATGTACATTCTAAAGTTAAAGGGGTTTTGTCGCTACAAAGATCATATCTCTAATGATGGGGACAGTAAAAATTAACACTTTTGCAATTGGTTTGCATTACCTAAATCATTTAGTATAGCAGTATATGAATATAAGCTAAACTGCAGTTTATGAATAAGCAGTATATGAATATAAGCTAAACTGTGTATTCTACAACTAAAACTGCAGCCTGGGGTCAGGCCTGCCCCGTTTTCTGTGATTGGCTGACTGATATTTCATTGAGCCTGTTGGGACATGTGCTGTGGATGGGACACGCCCCCTGTGCTGTGATTGGCTGCCTGCACTCTGTGCTTACTCCCCTCTGAGCTATATAAATTGAAAATGAAACTAGGTGCTTCAGCTTTCTATGCTGTCTGTGACTGTATAATAAAGGCTCTCTGAGCTCCTCTTTCTGCTCATCTCCCAGCCCCATGTGAAGGATATGGGCAATTACTGAGTCTCTAGCTGCTAGATTCACTCTCCCCCCATATCACACAGCCTTACACAGTCTGCTCCCCTCTACCTCCAACCTGATAACAGAGTGGGGAGCTGATTGCATTCCTCACCTCTCTTTCATCAGTTCAGGCTGTATATATAACTACTTAAACCAATGCAGGTGTTCTGGTCACAGCAATGCAGGTGTTCTGTTTACAAGTAGCCTGTGCAGCCTGGGAGGGAGCTGACAGCTCTGTATGCATGAGAATCATTGCAGGAGGTCTGCAGAGCTGTGACGTCCTCTCCCTTCCACTGCTCACACAGAATGATGATGTCACAACTCTTCAGTGAGGGAAGAAATGCCTACTGGGAGGGAGACCCGCCCCTGGATTTGAAGCTGTAAGAGAGATCAACAGCTCAACTCTGTGAACGCCAGTGATGAGAAAACCCACTTAACAGATGGGCTCATTCAGTTCATTAAAAATAAATTCAAGAAATGTTATATTCTTCCTGAATTTTTAACCAAACGGCAAACATCCCAAACTTTTTACACAAATGCCAGATTTTTCCACAAGGTGTAAAATATCCAACAAGAGAATGTTCTTTTGACACAGGTCATAGGTTTTCTATGGTTGTATAGATTTTTTTTTTTTTTACTTTTTTTTAATAAAAACCTTTTTGTCAAAGAAAGGGATTTTTGAGGGATTGGTAAAATTTGGCAAAAACAGATGCATACATTGGGGGCCATATATTTGGTGTATACATTGGGATATTTTCCCACTATATATTCTTTGGATATGCATCATAAATGTGGTGCTTTTTTATAGAAGTTTTATGGCTTTTATTGGGATAAAAGGATCCATTTTTAAAAGGATTTACTCTCAACAAAGGTTATAATTTCAGATTCTTTTTTTTTTTTTATCAGAAAAAAAAGGAACCCGAAACCTACAGGAAAAATGTAGAAAGGGAGCCCCGCTCAGGGGAATTTTTGTCAAATTCGGTGCGGAGTCCTAGAGGACACAGGAGACTGTCCATAGCATCTTATTAGAGGGGACAGGCTTTTTTTTTTACCATAATAATTACAAAGCTTTCTCATTTTTCTTATGATTTAGTAGGTGTCATTCAGCAAAAGTGGGGACAAAACGAGTAACCATTTTGGTTGTTACCTTCAAATTAGCTCAAAAGTAACAACTAACACAGATTCAATTCCTGTTGTCACTTTTACAAAAATGTCCATCCTAACTGAATAGAAAATGCCAATATCTCTGCAAGTAAGACTGCTCTAACGTTTTAATTTGCTAATATATGTGAAATAGCTATCTTCCCAAAGAAAGCAAATTGTTCCCCAACATAAACCAAAAACCCTTTATTTTTTAAAAAACCCCCCTGTAAATTATTAAAGTTTTTCCTTCTTTGTACTTCCCAAAAGGGATCTGTTGCGGATAGATGCTTTTTGTAGCAGCTCTAAGAAGTGACGGATCCTCCTCGCGGAGATCTGGTTGCTGGGAAGTCTATAGGACAATGCTTCCTTAGAAAAAGTATGTAAAAAAGAATACTGTTTTGTATCATTTTGAAGTCGAAGAGATAAAAAGAACCAGTAATTTCCAAGAATTACCAATTTAAACTGTGACCAAACTTACCAAGAATGGTTAACATGAGTAAGGGGAAAACCGTACATTGCAATCTCATTTGGCTCTATGAGTTTGCCTGAACACACAGGCTAAAAAAATGTGTGTCTGGTAATTCAATGTCCAGTTGATAGATCTGATGTTTTCTCATAGCCAAATGTGTTTGGAAGTCTCAGGGTTCTGGGAAATGTACAGTTATGATTCTAGCTCCATGTTCCTGGAAGCCGATTTGGCGAATGCTGCTGAATCAGTAGGAATTGACATTCAAGTCCGGCGCTCTCCTTTTGGCAGGTAGTATAAGCAAACAGAGGCAAACAGAGAAACTGACTGTGGATCAAACGTAAAGCTATCCAGCAACCTTACTCTGGATATTCTTCAATCTTTTCTGATGTCAAACGAATTATTTCCCAATTAGATGACCTTTTGAATTTTTTTTTTTTTTTTTTAAAGAGTTCAGCCTTAAAGTGTAGTGTAGTGTTTATTTTCATACTGACAGCGGATGTAAGGGGATAAGAAGCAGTTGTCCTAGTCTGCCTTTCCTTTCTCATAGTATAATAAAAAACTGGAGTAATAAAAGAAAAGATACTGAGCTATTAATTAGGTTATAAACGACTCTTTGTAAAGTTGATTCCATTTTACCATGGAAAAATGGTAAAGAATTATTCACAGAAATGCTTTTGTCATGGTTTCTATATATAGCGATAATTAAAATAATTTGGTAAGGTATCAAAGTTGAAACAGATCTGAGTCCAGGTGGCTCTACCAGATAATTAGTCACCCTCCCAGTTATGGCAGTGTAGGGGAAAGGTGACGACCTAATGGAAACCACACAATGGAACTTCTGACCAGAACTGAACCACATCTGTTCTGATACATCCAGTACTTCTTAAAGTATTAGAAATATTCAGGGAAAATGTGATACACAGCCTCATTTTAAACAAACATTTCAAATTTGGAAGACGTTTTTGGTCAGAGCATCCAGAAAAATTTAAATTTTTTCCTTTTTTTTAAAAAACTTTTCCCTGGAAAAATGAAAGCCGATTGGTTGCAAAAATATGAATTTTCAGCGCCCAAATCAGCGTCAAAATCTCATCTGAAGAGCTCCTCAAAAGCTTCCAAAAGGTTTTGGATGTTTTTTAAAACCAACGTGTTTTTTTTTCTAAAACCCCCCTTTACAAATTAAGGGTAGGTTCACAGGGGCTTAATAGGCAAAATAGCGGCACGTACTGTGCTTTTGTCCCCGTTTATTTTCCTCTCTTTAGAAGTAAAAAACACCGGCACACATACTTTAAAAGAGCTCTGGCCCGGGAAAAAAGTGAAAATGTCACTTTTTTTTTTTGCACACCCCGGCCTCAATAGGGAAACCGGTAATCCCAACGGGAAAAAACCCAAAACCCTCAAATGAGTGCTTTTATTTTTACCAAATTTGCGGGGCTTTGGTTCCGGGGTGTTTTAAATTAGCGAAAATTTAACGCGCCAAGGAAACCCCCTTTCAAAAACGTTTGTGTAAACCATACCCTAACAGCCGGGGCCACAAAATCGAAGAAAACCCCAAAAAAATTTTTTTAAAAAACCGATTTGCAGTTTTGGAAAAAAGTTTTAAAAGGCTCCCCATTGTTTTTCTATGGGGGCATTTTCAGCGTTAAAAACGCTTCAAAAATTGAAAAAATACACTTCTTTTTTCTGCGCCCAAAACGCGCCCAAAGAAGAAACCCCCCAAAAAAAAAACACACATAAAAACCTCGCGGGTGTGGGGAACAACAAAAAATTTTTTTAAAAGGAATAAATTTAAAATTTGATTTTGGGGGGGGGCATTTTAGAGACTTTTTTGGAACCGAAATTTTTGGGGACAAGGAAAGGGCTCTAAAAAACAGTGTAAAAATAAAGGTTTGTGAATTTAAACCCTTACGGGTTAGACAAAAATTGAAAAAATTTGAAGCCCATTGTATTACATCTGATGCTTTAAATGAGAGGGCGGATCATGACACATTGATTCTCTATATGGGAAAACTTTTAAATTTTCAAGCCATGCACTGCGCTGTTTTCCTACTTTTCACATCACATAGTTTAAAAGACCCTCCCCCTAAAAGGTTTTTTAATTTCCCAAACAGCATTTGCGGGAAAAATTAATCTTTTTTGGTAAAGAAGGGATAGGGGGCTGCCAATCCTTTAAATAACAATAAAACCTTTCAAATCTTTCTTTTATAAAGGGGAAAATGGGGGAAAAGGAAAGTTTGGGGGGCTGCCTAAAGGGCCCTTAATTTTCAATAATATGCCATTGAAAATGTTTTTTGGCCAAAATTTTTAATTTTTCCCTTCTAGGGAAAAATTTTTGGAGGCTTCAAAAAACACACTAAATTTAATGTGTCCCAAGCAAAAAACATTATCCATATAATAAAAATTTTCCTTTTTGGCAAAAATTTTTTATATATTTTTACACGGGCAATTTTGCCTTTTTTTCTTTCCTGAAAAAACCAAAAAAGGGTATGCAGAAAGCTGGCAAGCTGGAAAGCAGCCATATTGTAAAGTTTTTGCTCTGCGAAGTGGGGGAAACGTTTAAACCTGAATCGGGCGTAATAATGTTAAAAAGCCCTATACTTAAAATTTTTACAAAAATTTTTTTTTTAAAAGCATAAAAATCAATCTTTCACTACACAACTGGGACAATAATCTGGGCCTCTGATATCCCCACATGTGGGCAGAAAATTAGATAAATGTTATTGTACAGTTGTGCTCAAAATTTTTAAAACCTTTCCCCGGAAAAATTTGATTGTTTTTCTTTTCCCTTTTAAACCAGAAAATAAAAAAATAATAACGCAAAGCTTTTTTTCCCACTAAATGGCTAGGGGTTTGGGGAAACCTTTTAAATTTGAAAAAACTACTGTGTTTTCCCCCTCTTTTTAAATCATAATGAAAAACCCCCGCCAAAAACATCCAAAAAGATCCTGATCAAAAGTTTTTGATTTAGGGCCTGAAAACATGCACAAAGGTTGACAAAAATGGTTTAAATGGCCATAAGAAAAAATTTCCTCACCTTTTACCTGTTTTTTTTTGTAACCCAATTGGGTGTCCCATAAAAGCTGAGTATTTTCCCTGGGTTTCCAGAACAAAACCTCTTGCATTTTTAAAATCCAAAACCATGTGAAAATTTCTGGATTGTGAGCCCAGGGGAAACCCAAAAGAATTGCCCAAACGGATCTAGGGGAAAAAGGTTTATTAAACCCGGGAATAAAAACGGGAAAGAGTTTACAAAAAGAAAAATTCCAAGGAATTAAATAATGTCAGTCAGCAGTGTTAAAAATTTGTTAACAAAAAAAATGGAAAATCAGAGGCACTGTAAAAACCAAAACCCCGGTCAGGTAAAAAAACAAAAAATTCAGCCCAAAAAACTGCCAAAAAAAAATTTTTTTTGGGGCAAAGAAAAAACCCCCCAAAAACATCAGCTGAAAAAAATGGAACCCTCTAAAAAACTAGCGGTGGGGGCTTTCGGGGGCGCACAAAAAGGAGGGCACTTGAAAAAAATGGGCTGCATTGGGCGTTTTGCCAAAGAAAAGGGTATTACTGTGCAAATGCCAATAAAGTATCTCGGCCCCACAAAAACACCAAACACACAAAAAACCAAAACCCCCAAAACTTTTTGGAACAAGGGGCAATTTTGGGGTGATAAGAAAACCCAAAAACCCCCGAACCAATTTTTTTGGGCCCCAAAAACCCTAAAAAATTTTTCATTTAAAAACGGTGTCAACAAAGGGCCTATTTTTTTAAAAACAAAGGTTGGGTTTTCTAAAGTTTTTTTGGGGTGGGGTTTTAGCTACAAAAAGGGACAGGAAACTTTTTCACAGTTGAAGAAAAAATTAATGCAGCACGTTATTAAACAAATACTGGAGACAAATTTTCACTCATCAGCCCGAAACGCGCAAAAGGGGAAAGCAATTGGACCCTTCCAACAAAAGACAACGAACCCAAAAACACAAAAGGGCCCAAATCGACATGTTTGTTTGGGCCCCAGCAGAACAAATGCCCCAAAGGGTTTTTGAAGTGGGCCAATCTCAGTCTCCTGACCTAAAATCATTGAGCCACCTCCGGGGGGATCGCAAGCAAACGCCTTTCAAAAGCAAGACAGCCCAGGGAAATTTACAGGAACTGGAAGGGTTTTTGCCAAGAAAAAATGTGCAGCTTTAAACCCTTTGAGAATTAAAAAAAGCCCATCCACAACTACCAAAAAAAGACTTCCAAAAATGGGCATTGATGGTTAAAAGGGGGGGGAATACAAAGGGATAAAGAAAAATGGGTTTTTGTGAACTTTTTTTTTAGGGTCCCAATTTAAGTTTTTGGGTTAACAATTTTATTTAAAAAGAGAAAAAAACAAAAGGTTTTTTTACAAAAAAAATGCCTTCCCCCCAACCACTAACCATGAGTGGAAAAAAAAGTTTTTTGGGGTTTTTCATTTACATTCTCCCGAAAAAAAAAGGGCCCAAAAAGCAAAAATTTTGCCCGGGGGAGGTTAAAAATTTTTTTTAGCAAAACGTATCTCCTGAAAAGTTATAATGTCAACATTAAAGTTATGGTTACTACGTTTCTGGAGATAGGTTTGCTGGTCCGGGGACTTATTCCGATTACCATCATTAGAGCTAGGAAGGACTTTTCCACTTATATGGACAAATGGCATTTGCCTCACAGGATTTTTTTAAATCTCTTGATGGACATTATATGCTAAACATCCATGGCATACGTGATGTGGGGTAAAAGTAAAAAAAAATAAATGCTTTAGAAAAACTAAGCCATTGTTGCGGAGTATATATGGTGATCCAAACCTGCAGATGATTAGTTCATGATAGGGACTACTTCTATGAACTGCTGTCCGATAAGCTACATGATGACAGTGGATTAACATAAACACTATTGAACTAATAATCTGCGTGTTTGGATCAGCTATACACCAACATTTCAACTGAACTGCCACCTTATATACTACGTAACAGTGGACTGGGTTTTCTAAAGCATCTCTCTTCAGAAGTACTTTTCTCCTAATTTTTAACCTAATTTGTTTCTAATACATTTTTGACTTTTACCCTACCTCTCCTATTAGTGTGCTATGCATATTTACTATATATCAACTAAGGGCCCTTTTCACTATGCACCCTTGGCTCTAGATGATGTGCAATAAAATGTTTCCTTCTCAGAACTTGATGGGCTTCTGCATTTTTTTAAATCTTTTCAAATATGTAATCCTAAGCATTTTAGCTGAAATTCTGCAATGCACAATATACCATGGTAGAGCGTTGTGGGATATGTATTTTACCTACAACAGACTACTGGCCAATAAACACTATCACCCAAAATGCACAACTGGGGCATTTACACTCTTTGGAGCAGGCCTTGGTGCTGTAGCGAACAGAATACTAAATTGATATGGATAACACTGAGAAACTATAGAACTAAACATTGGGCAAAATAAGTCAAAATATATTCAGTTATTCAACACTATATGTAAGTGAGAATGTAAAATAATCTGTAATAGTGGCATAACTATTAATCAAGTTCCAGTCTGTGCTTTCTAGTTTGATTGAAATTACGCTAGAAACAAATGACTGCATTGTTCCTTAGGACTCTTTAATAGTTCACAACTATTGACCATGATTATATAACCAAATAACCAAAAACAATCAGTGTATAGCTATACAGGACCTTTGTCCACTTGGTGCCCAGTCTCCTTCATTAATTAGAGGAAGGTGGATGACAACCCTTATTGGGGGCCAAAATGGTCTACCAGACCACTACTACTTTTTAAATATTCATTCTTAGAATAGAGTGAATTACTCTTTATACAAAGAAAAATCACACATGTGCTTGACTTGTTCCTATCAATACTACCAGTTGTATATTACTGAGGAGAATTTTTGTGGGGCACAGCCATTAAATTTAGTGCGACATGTATGAATTTTGGCGCCCAGGCATCAATTTTATTGCACGCATTAGTAGTGTAGAACGCGCCTGAATTTATTAACCTGTTCTACTGCAGGTCATAGATTAGGGGCTTTCCAGCTCCAAAATTACAACTCAAGCTCAGGTAGACCACTACTAACTTAGAGTGTCTGTTCTAATTGTTTTGTGCCTAGTTTAGCTGTCCTCCCATCATAAATGTGTAGAATCATACGGTTGTGGTGCGACTAACCTCCAGAACGTCCCCACATCTTAGGGGCATAACAAAGTGCCGTGGGCGCTCGATTATACACCTAATTTAGGCGTGCGCCTGAATATAAATCTAGAGTACATGGCTGCGCCAGTTTTTTGGCTGAAAGGACTCCAGAATTCTGACACAGCCCCATACATATGTCGCCCTCAGTGTCTATTTTGCAAGAACACAAAAATTTCCAACTATAAAAGGAGAAATATATGCATAAACTCGGGATGAAAAAAATTCTCTTTAGCTCAGCAATATGGCTTTTCTGCCGGCTGCTCCAGAAGCCTCTGGTGATTTCGGAAACCCCTCTCCTCATGATTGAGCTGTGCAGATAAAAGCATAATCCCAGTTCTGCCCATTAGGTACACCTTCTGTAACAAAGAGTTTAAAATAGCAGTTGGGTAGTGGGAATAAATGACTAAAAGAAGGAACATGCGCTTAGCAATTATGATGTGCGTTGCTTAAATGGCTTATCCACAGATTACCTGACAGAAATTTTCCACCTCTTACATACTTCCTCCCCCAACATGTTCGAAGCAGAAAAATAACTCTTTAAATCTTCCAGTTAAAATTAGTCCTGAAGAGTGAAGTGGTATATCTATGCACATAGCTTCCCATGGAATTCTGTACAGCTCTTACTCTATCGAACACCTCACCTGCTATTGTGTTTATCCTAAGTATAGTCCTCTATATAGACCATTCATGCACAAAACAAAAGATGTTAAGTAAATACTAATTACTGTTCCCTTGTAAGGACCGTAATCCTTCAAGGTAATTGTCACTTGTGAGCCTCCATCTGTTTACCTTTACGGTAGGGGCCTTAGACAACAATACCAAAGTCTTATTTGTCTACATTCAATCAGTAAGACGTTATATATTCCAAAAACATACCACACATACATAAACTGGGGAAACATTGTTATTCTCTTTAGGATCTCTTACATTATTATGTTAAGGAGGCACAAAGGTTGCTCTCAAGACTTAGGGGGAAATGCATGAAAACTGTCTAGGTCTAAGACTTTTCTTGTTGCCCATAGCAACCAATTAAAGCTCCCCTTTCATTTCATATGGTGCTCTGAAGTAATGAAAGGGGTGCCCTGATTGGTTGCTATGGGCAACAATGAAAGTTTTAGACCTACACAGTTTTCATAAATGTCATACATGTAATTACGGACTGAAATACGTCCAGGATATTGCCGTGTGAACATGGCCTTAGAGTCTGAGGTGGACCAAAATGTCCCTCTGTCCCATATTAGAACACCAATACAATAAACAGACCATTATGATTTTGAATTCGTTACCTAAAGCTTTCAAAAATCTCTCTACTGGGGGTCCAACTACATTGTGGAAGAAGAAGAGCCAGCACAGGTGAATGCCATCTGTCTTCATCATGCTATGACTCTGTGCAGGGTTTCCCCTGGCACAGTGAAATAGGCTAACAATAGAAATGAGAACCATTGTACCACAACTACAAAAGATGGTAGGGAATGGCAAATTAGCATTTCGTCTCTCTACTGCATACAAGAAAGGATCTGGTAATTACTAGCAACAAAAGGAAGGCAGTATTCTAATTTTTGCAAAGGTAACCCCTCTCCTACATAAAACTATATCCAATGTAGTCTCAGAGTTTCCTGGAGCTGAAGAATATGGCTAATTTATATATGGGAGATGCAGATACACATTGCAAAACATCATGGACATCTACACAATGATGAAAACATGCTAGACAAAACTACAAATGTAAACCTTCCGAATGCATACAATGAAAAGACATATAAAAGTAACTTGATGTTGACAATACAAAATGCATTTAAGTCGATGTATTCTTTTTCTCATTATGATAGACAAAGTCAACAAAAGACTAATATTACAAGTATGAAATGTTATGTTCTTTGACCAGTTCTTCCTAAAGTTATAAGCTGAAAGAAATGGAATTCAACATAACGTTCTCCAGAGTCACAGGGTCTTGTAATACAAAAACTAAAAGAATACAAAGCCCTTACTAGCACTAGAGCGGTTGAATGGGTCACTGACCTACATATGGGCCTAGTCAGCTGTGAAAATGGCATATGCCACCAGTAAAAGTTGTGACATCCCATAATACGGAGCAGATAAATAGGCTACGCTTGTAATAACTGACCAATAACAAGATCACTCAATTGCTTTCCTATATTTCACTCGCAACAAAGACATAAGTGAGGGCTGTTTATATTTTTTCCTAAGAATTTCATGCAG
>JAODAL010000326.1:130000-285000 GCA_025379985.1 Phyllomedusa bahiana
TAATCCAGCCATGTGTATGACAAATTACTACATCATTCAGGGCAGTACTGCTGTCAGGGACCCTGATCAAATTTCAAAAAAGGGCCCAATGATGTGATGCAAGATAGTAAGTGTTAAAGAAGCCTAGATACTCTGTCCGTAAAGAAACCAGAAATGACTGAAGTCAACCCATCGTGAATCAGACCAATTAGACTGTGGGGCCCCACTATGAACATGATTAAGTTATTATAACCAGTATACAGCTCTGTGGAACTCGTGTATTAGGGAGTTATTTGCACATTGACACCGTTCATGGATTTTAAGTCAACAATTTGACACGATCAAATTAATTTGTGTGGTTACAAGATACGGTTAAATTAATGTAATAACTGGTTATTGTTAAACGATCCAAACAATACTGAATACTTCCAATCTAACATCTATAGACCGATTAGTATATATAGAAACCCATAAACCAGCCTATAAGTGTGCACTGACTGCTGAAAAAACACCAAAAGGACAACATGTTCTAGTCAACCTGAACCATGACTGTAGTGTGCAGCAGTATTAACTATTAGACGAAGCTCTTTTCCTTTGTGAATCCTTTTGTTGGTTGGTGGCCAAGCATAAAGGGCTTTTGGTCTGAAGGCTAATGTCTGTACGGAGAATATATATTCCCCCTGTGCATGACCTGGTGAGAAGTGATTTCTTTCCTGAAAATGTTATATTAGGATTTCTCACAATATATTGCTTTACATTTCATACTGTTTCTTTCTTCTATAAACACGTTGCAGAAAATGTAAGAAATATATTTTTTTATTCTCATTGCTCTCTTCTCCTCTTAACCCTAGGATAACATTTGCATTTTTCAGATAACAGATGGATGTGTACCAGCAGCCATAACTGATACTGCCAGAATTACACGATAAATATAGCCAAAAGTAAATGAATTTTTTTTCATTAAGTCTGCTAAATATACATTCACTCATAACATGCCTCAGAAGGCAATAGCAAAGGCGTAGCTGTAGGTGGTGCAGAGGTAGCAGTTGCTACCAGCCCATGAAGACTGAGGGGTCTCGAAAACCTATTTGCCACACACAAAGACATCAATATTAAGAATGGCATGCTAGATGGGGGCCCTTTGACAGACTTTGCATTGGTGCTCAGGAGCTCTAAGTTAGACCTCTGGGCAATAGGGTTATGTCAAATTTTTCTATCCTGTAGAGTGACTTTTCTCTTGTGCTCCATTTTGTAGGAAATACTTTAATGGGAGAAGGGAAGTGAAAACTCTGTTCTTCATTTCTGTCTTGGAAAACTGGTTGCCCTTTTCAAGTCATTTGCCTGACAGCCTTGCAATTAAACATCTTTACCATAGAGCATTTATTCATATAATACTGCTCTATATGTAAAAGACTTTGGACCAGAATGGGTAGGAGATTTTTAATAGTTGATTGGAGTTTCTCTTTTATTTCATATTGTTATATTGTTTTTTGTAAAATACCCAAGAAACAGCTGGTCTACCACCACCGCTTAAAAGCCTTGTACCATACCAGAGTCGCAATTACCCTGCACACATCCCAGCAAAAGCAGAGATCTTACCCAATGCCTATATTATGGTCCTGATTGTGTAGTCCCTGAAACCAGAAGTGGTGCCATTATAGCATATCACCATCCCAATGTCTTATTTCTTATGATTACCTGTTAACATAACAGTTGTATGATATTCTTAGAATAATTCACAACTAAATAGGGCTGTAAAATGTCCTTGACACCCTTGTTTCTATGGCACTCCACCTCACTGTTTATGGAACCCTCCTTGAATCTGCCCCTTCCTTTTGCACTGCATGGGAATAGTGATTGGATATGACCTTTGAAGCCTTCCAATGGTTAAAATAATACACAAATCAGTAATTGCCCAAAATGGTTAGGAGAAGTTCTTCAAGGTAATCTCAAGATGGTACAGGGTGCCTGCATGGTTTTCTGGTTGATATCCTACAGTCTCAATTTTATACTTTTGTGTGGGGTGAAGAGTGTTGCAAATATGATGTGACTGCCCCCTGATCCAGTGCTTCTGGACCCAGGTACTTAGATTAACAGAGAAAATTATCTCAACCAAAAAAGTCTTCCCAAACTTAGAAAGCTAGGAGTGATTTTAGAGAGGTTTCTCTGTACATTGAATATAGAAACTTATTACTGATACACACAAAGCATTAATGTGACCTCATAATGTACAGTTCAATTCTGGGCATCAGTTTATGGCAATGATGTCACCGACATGGAAAGGGCATGTCCCCACGGCACGGGTTTACAGACGGTTTTTCAAACGGTTTGCGATTTTGCAGACCGTCTGAAAAACCAGCCGTAAACGAGCACAGCGGGCTCCTATGGAAAACCCGTGCAGCAGTCCCCACTGCACAGGTTTGCCGCCCGAAAGATATTCAACATACACATTCTTCCGTCCGACTTTCGGACGGGATATGTGCAAGTGAATGTGAAGGGGAACGGCTTTTCTCCGTGGAGAAAAGCCGTCCCTCCCGCGGCCGTGTGCACGGCACACAAATCGGTCGAATACCGGTGAGATAAACCGAACAGTATTTGTCCATTGCCGTGTAAACGGGCCTAAAAAGTACACAGATGAGCAACTAAACCGATAAAAGACAAGGACCATCTTAGTTGGTTTAACTTGTAAAAAAATATATATTGGGACCATACAAAAAATATTGTATAAAGTGGTTTCATGTAAATACCCTCCCTTTACTTGGAGGGGAAAAAAAAGTTCAGATCTCTGAGATGACACTTTCTTTACCATAAAAACTGAAACTGTGAAATAGCCACTATAATCCAAAAGTTTTTGGATTTCGAAACCAGTAAAAAAACAATTGTAAACCATTTTCATAGATCTCAATTGAATATCTGAGATGCAGCCTATACGGCTCTGATTTTCTGACAGTCAAAATTCAAAACCATCGTGTTTCAAAAAACTTGGGACATACACAATAAACTTTCAATAAAATTTAACTTGGAAAACAGCGGATTATTGTACTATGCAATGCAATGGGATGGCCAAAAACCGTTGCAAAATACTGTGCAAAAAACACACAAAAAATGAAAACTGACTGTAAAATACTGGTAATATTCTAATTCAGAATCTGCATAGTATTTGTACATAACTGTGTGGACACAGCCTTAGATGATTACGTATAACAAAATAGTTAACGCTTATGCAGACATATGAAATTCCTGTTTTGGATGTTGATCCAGTCTGAGGTACATAAGGTCAGATTGTTCTTTAATCATAAGACCATTCAGAGCTTCTTAAGTGCCACCAGCCAGACCATGACTACTCGGTTGTCAAGAGAGATTTTTTTTGTATATAAAAATAAGCTCATGACTTATGGGCTGCTAAAGTCACCCACTGCCCCTCCCCCACTTCATCCACATCTTCTCCCTGCTCTCAGTGGAACGTGATGGGCCTACAGTATGTATTTTTCAACCATACTACCTATGTAGTATCCAAGACTGTCCAAAGACTCCGACACACTACATCTTTACCTGGTGCAAATTACTAAGTTTCAGGACAGAAACTCATACTGTAGAACCTTGGCTAAAGGTAAATAATCTAAAATACCTAGTCTGCAGCCACATGCAACACCTTTGACTACATGCCTGGTCATCATTTGGTCCGCTCTCCTCCATTGGAACATAATGCCTAACCCCCTCCCAACTCATTCAGTGAGGGGTCCATATCCATTACTGTTGAGACTTTCTCTTTCTTTGCCTACCACCCCTTGCCCTATTTTTTTCCTTCAATAACAAATGAATAAAAAAAAAAAAAACAAGAACAAACAGTAAATGGTCTGTTTCAGATAATCATGGAGTCATCACATTAATAAATAAATGTATTAATTATAAAGCATAAAAACACCTTACCTTTAATTGTAAATATCAAATATTAACTCTTCCAAGAAGAATTAATGGGGTAGAAAAGACACCTAGACGAGAATAAGTTGTGGTCCATAGAAACAGGTAACCTATAAAAATTGCAGTTCATAAATTTTTGGCTATACAGTGTGTCTGCTGCTGTGTTTCGGCAAATATTTAAAAAAAATACGAAAAAACATGAAATATAAAACAATACTTTGTATAAGAAAATAAATAGGTATATAGAATAAAAACCTATAGTCATTATAATAGGCACCAATTTAATAACAGTATTTTTGTCGCATTTGTCTTTTTGTTGCGGAGTGAGCAGAGACCATTCTTTTGTTCTGTCTTGCCCTGTTAGCAAGCTCCATGACTGAGCATCAAATCATGCTGTGTGGATTTCTCTCTACAAAAATATGTGGCCATGTGACTGTCAAACTGACAGCCAGCTATGGGCCACCATCCCGGCTGCAGAATGAAAAACTGTGGCCCTGTCAGAGCGGTGCACCATCCATCACTTTTAGTCATGCATCGCTGCAGATGTTGGTGCTAATTACGGCTGTTGAGGCCTTCTGTGGTTCTTTTCATTTCTGCCAAGCACTAACAAAGTAGGATTGCAATGTATTAAACAGAAAATAAGATTAGATATATTGATAAAATTCATGAAATAAATGCAATCAAATTGTATCAATTAAATGGGCAGCCTATATTGGATGGCACAATTCATTTTGTAAACAATTTAGCGCAGTAATTGACTTCCTTGAACAGGTGTAATCATGCATAACAAAAACATTTGTCCATCTTTGTTATTCTTTCAAAGTAAAGAGGTTATTTTTGCCTTTTCCTTTTGGGACTAACTGGGGGCAACTGTCAATCAGAAAGTTCTGACGCCCACATGCTAAAGAAAAGACAACTTGTTAATTCAAGCAGTTACACATTACAGAGTGACATCATAGACTGATCACTAAGGTCAAGATCTACCTGAAAAGAAAAAAATACATTAATTTATACTGAAACAACATTACATTATGTTTTGTGACTGACTATGGGACATGCATACTGTACATATTTTTATATATATATATATTTCATGAAAGACCAAATACGACATAGAGGGTAGCAATATAGGCATACACCCTAGTCCCTATAACCTCCAGGGGTTCACAAGATTAAGGCTTGGCTTTAAACACCTCAACATTATTATTATGGGTATTACATGAACAATTGAAATATATATAGCTGTGTGTGTCAGTATTATTAGAGTACTGCAGTCCTTCTCAAACCAGGGAGGCTTCCCCCAGTTTCTGCTAAGGTTCTTCGATTGTGGTGGACAATAGGACAATCCCAAAATTTTCAACTGCAAATCAATACATGAAATTGTGCCATCTGGGAGGACTTTGACTACCAGTGTGGCTGGCAATTTTTGTGATGGGTTTACTGTGGGACTAAAAGTCATCTGTCACAGCAATCTATCCAGACAACAACTACATGGTTAAGATACTGACCATTGTTAAGGCTGAGGCAACATCATGGTTTGGCTGATGGCACTTAAAAAGAGAAAAACTTAAGAAGCGCTCTATGGTTTTATGATTAAAGAACAATCTGACCTTATGTACCTCATATGTTGGTAGTTTCTGCAAGACAATGACATTTCTTGTTTTTTACTACACTAGTTTCCCTTCGTAACAAAAAAAACAACAGGGACTTTTTACAGAATGTTTTACCTAGACTCTGCTCAACCATAATGACATCGTAGATACTGTCAACTAGTCTTATTTTTTACACAAATGTCCAACTGTTCAATGTTTCAGTACTCTTTGCACAACTTGTTGATCAATGAGATTTAGGTGATCAGTTGTCATCTAGTATGCAGACCACGCTGATGTAAGTGGTACATGACACTTGGATGCCTCTCACCTCCCTTAAACGTGCCTTTAGTTGTGTGGCATTCATCATCCGGTTCCGCAGGGCATTGTTTACAATGAAGCGGTCATCAGCGTGTGATGGAGCCAAAGGATGTCCACTTCTTTGCCTTTCTGTGACTCTTCCAGTCTCTCTATATCCGTATCTGTATACAACCTGCTGATAAAAATCCGTGACACTCCTAGGGCCCCCTTCTTCAAGCATCCCTTGAAACCTTGTAATGGCGAGGACTTTTGATAAATTGAAGGTTTGTTTGGTCTCAAAATTAAAATTTGTGAACACATGATTGGGAACTGTTTAAACCCCAATTCAAATTGACCCCCTAAATTTATTGAGCAATTCGGGGAGAAAATACCAGTTGAAAATTTTTAACCACTAAGCCTTTTTTAGAAACAGAAGTTGTGCAAAAAGTATTTAGTTTAACATTTGGACATTTAGATAAGATGAAACCCCGGTCTTGCTCAGGCAGACACCTTTTTAAATTGGTTGGCTTTCTAACTTAATGCACTTAGGTTTTTCGTCCCTATTTTTAATGTGCAATCCCGAATGTGGTGTTTCCCCCCCCCACCCAAACTTTCGCATTACATAGGCACTTATTGCTCCAAAATTTGGAGTGACAACCTTGTTCTTTAAATTCTTTTTGGGGGCTACAAAAGACACCGGAAAACTGGGGAAAGCCCGTTAAACAATTTTCATCCTTAGTGATTTTACATTTTTTTTGTTAAAAAAAATTTGGTTATTTTAAACAAATTTTTAAAAAGATTTAACCCCAAAAAGCCAAACACCCAGCTAACTTTTTTGTGTGTATTTGTATCTTCGGGCCCAAATGTAAAAGGGGGCCCAGAAAAATTTTTGGCGTTAGGGGGATGAAAAAATTAAAACCCTTTTAAATTAAACAAACTTTTCCCTTCCTTAAAAATACTAAAAATTTTGATTCCACAGAACCCCTTTTTGAAAATAATAATTATGACAATGTTAACTCAGAAAGATAAAAACTATTTAGTGGTAGAAAGGGGGAAATTTTTTCCTACGCACAGGGGAGGGGGGAACCAGAAAAGGAGAATCCCCGTATGTGTGCAACCACACAGTATCTCTGCAGGTAATTCCCTTTAAAAGGAAACGGGTACAGAAAGGTTTCCTTAGAAACAAGTGGAAAAAACAAAAGGCCCAAAAATGAAAATTTAAATTGTAAAACAAAGATTTACCTCCCAAAAATTTAAATTTTTTCATTTTATTTTTTGTGGTTTTGGGAAAATTAAAATTTAAAAGGGTTTGGAAAAACCCAAAAAAATACAAAAAAACAAAATACTAAACATTCAATTCTATTTTGTAACACAATTTATTTTTTATGTTACAATTGATTATTATAATGCAGAGTCACAGCCGCCGGTTTTTTTGTGTACCTGAGTCTATTCAGTTTTTAAAGGGTGGGAATTTTGGAGGTTTGAAAATTGAAATTTTTGTTATCCCCAAAAAACCCCTTTATGCTTTTATCCCTGGGTTTTTAAAAACTAAAAACCACAAAAAAGGTTTATGTGCTGAAGGGAAAAAACATTTAAAATGAATGGATTTTGCAAACTAAATACAGCTGTACAGTAAAGTGGGTTTAAGTCAGTATATTTTAAATTTTAAAATAATTTGGGGTGTCCCATTTTAAAAGAGTGTTTTGGTTCCCATAAAAGTAAAGCCACTGCACGGGCCCCTGTTTTGCTAGCTGTGGCCAACTGGCCCCCTTTCTTTCATTTTTATGGGATTTTAAAAAATTTTTGGCCTTTTGGAGCTATTTTGGGGAACTCCCATAAAAATGAATGAAGAGGACCCCGCAAGCTCCACCCTCCTCTTTCTAAATGCCCCATTTGGGCCCGCGGGTTTTCGGAGACGACTGGGCATGTTTTACTCTACTTAATGGGGCACCGTTTTAAGAAAATTTGCCCCTTCTATATATGTTTCTTTTGAAAATTTTTAAAGATGTTATACCCTTTTATTTTTAAAAAATTGTTTCCTCTCTTGGGGCCCCTTTGGTCCTGAATCTAAAGGGAGAATGGAGTGTCAGTATATGGGGTTGGCCCACTTTGAGTATTTTGGGGCCTTCAAATTTTTTTTCAAATTTTTTAATGGGTTTTAAACAAAAAAGGGTTTTTAGTCACCCTGGATGCACTATATTTTAATCGTTTGGGACGGGCAACTATTTGGAAAGCCTTTTTCTATAGGGGTTTTTGTAAATGGGAAATTCCCCCACTCCCCCAGGGGTTTATTAGGGTTCCTTTGTTGTGAGGGGTTTGGGTTCACCCGGGGTTATTTTTGTCTTTGGAAGCAATCTTCCCTTGAAAGGGTTTAAACCCCAAAACCCTTCTTCTAAACCGCTGGTGTAAACCCGGGGTCTTTAACTTGGGGTGCATTTATTTTAATAAGCAGTTGCTTCCATCACAGAAAATAGGTGTGTGAGTGATTGTTCATTGGTATTCTGCCCCCTTTTCCCGGGGGCCCTTTTTTGTTTCTATTAAAGGGTTTTTTTTGACCTGCCATACTTGCGAAAAGTAGGGCCCTTTTTTCTTTGAGACTTTGACCTGCATCTCTTAGACCTGAGAGCTGCTACAAAAAAGAATTTATGAAAGTTTGTTTCCCAAATGGACCCAAAATATTTTCACACTCATAATCAGCTTGTCATTTTAAAAAATTAAAATTGGTAGCATTTAAGGGTTGAAGTTTCTGGGTTCCTGCAGCAAAAAGGCTAAATCATTTTTTTTTTAATTGGGTTTTTTTTCTTTGGACAAACCCTTTGAAATTCCCATTTTTAAACTTTGCATTTCCTGCTTTCAGGTTTGTTATTTTGGGGTTTCCCTTTTTTAACCAAATATTTTTGGTCCCTTATTTCCAATTCGCTTTTTTTTTTTTTTTTTTTGGGGATTTTGTAATCGCAATTTCTTTGACAATTTTTTCGTTTGGTTAAAGTATTTTTAAAGAAGAAAGGGGTTTAAAAGAAATTTTAAAAAAGTTTGTTGGTGAAAACCAAATGCCCCAGAAAAAATTTGGGCAGATTTTGCGGGGGTTTTTACATAACTACAAAGCCCAGTTTGGGTTTAAATTTTGGTTAATTTTGGGGAAAATGACTTTTGATCCCAGTGGTTTTGTTTGACAAATTTTAAATGGGACATGTTTAAAAATACTATTTCCCAAAGCCAGTTTAAAAATTTCCCCACATTGTGGGGGTTTGGGGTTTGGGCGGGAAAAATTTTACGGCGTTTAAAATTTTTAAAAAAATGCCCCCCAAATAAGTTTTGAGCAAATTTTATTTTAATAAAAAGTTTTTAAGATTTTTTTAAAATTTGAAAACCAAAAAAACCTCCGTCAATGGATGTTCTCGCCATACTGTTTCCCACAGGGCTTGGTTTGGGCTGGGGGTTTGGTTCCCCCAAGCATTTGTTTGGACATATTAAATTTTTCTTTTCCCTTTGCTGGGGTTTTGGGGTTAGAGGCATATTGCAAAATTAAAGGGTTTTTAAATAGGAGGGAAAAAAAGGTACGACCCTTTTGTCCAAAATCATGGGTAAAAAAAAGCTCCGGGGGGGTGTTTTAACAACAAGAGAGATTCCCGGGGCGGAAGGGGAGACTTTGGAGCAATGGGCACAAGGATTGTGGTCGGTTTTTTTTGGGGGAAGCTTGGGGTAAAAAAGCGGCAATAAGATTTCCCGCTACCCTTGAAAAAAAGGAAAATTTTCGGGAACCGTTGGGGCTTTTGGGTTTTTAATTTATTTTCTTTTTTTTTTTTTTGTCTATGTGTTTATCAATTAAATGGGAACTCTCCTTGAAGATTAGTTTATAATGGCATTTTGACAGCACTGATTGCTCAGTCGGTTTAATTAGTTTCTTTAAGTAGGGGGTTTTAATTTACAATCCTAAATGAAAACCAAAAAAAAATGATTTGAAAAATTTTCTGGCTTGTTTGTCTGAAAAGGAACTTTTAAAACCCAAAACCAGCAAAAAATTCCCTACTTATTTTTTATTTTGTTCCCATGTATTTTGTATGGGATGTTCTAGCTCAAATTTTTTTGGGACAGGGGTTTTTTGGGTTGCAGATAAAAATTGTGTAAATTGTTGTAAAATTTGGGCTTTGGTTTGAAAGAAAGGTTTCCTACTGGTTGGGGGGCCAAATTTCTTTTTTAAGTTTTAAAAATCCAAACAAAAGCAACAGACAAAATGGAAAAGGGGTTTTGTGACCCCCCCCCAACCTACGTTTTGGATTTTGGGGGCATGGGAGGGTGGGGTTTGAATTTTGGGGGAGTTGAAACCAGTTGGGTCTCTTTATGGAAAACCACATTTTTAAGATGTGATAATAGACTGTCTTTTACTATTTGTATCACACCCCTAGTGGATTTGGTATATACCTATAAAGCGCCTTCTTTTTTCTCAACTCATAATTTTGTCTGAAGTATCTTTAACATATATTTTTAAAACCAAGAAATGATGCAAATCTGAAACCGACCACCTGGCCGGACTCCGGGCCAGTTTTAGGTAAACCAGAGGAAAACGGGAAATTGGAGGAGCAATCTATAAATCTGTTCTTCTGTCATGACCTCAAAAAAAAGATTTACAAAATTTGATCAAAAAATTTAAAAATTTTTCCCAGGTTGAAAACTGCCACCAACCGAGAACTTGGACATGTTACTTTTTATTATTGTCTGTTCCAGAACCTCACTCATGTGTTTGGGTTACTTTAACATAAATGTGAATTGCCCCTTTCCCAAATTAAAAATTTTAAAATTGCTAATAAAATAAACCCCAAAAAAATTTAAGAACTTTTAAAAAATTTTACTTTTATTGAAAAAAAAAAAAAAAAGTTTGTGACATTTTTTTATAGATTGGGCTTTGGGGAAAAAAAAGATAATGCAACATGTCCATGCAATTGGGCTTTTTAGTAGGGACAAAAAAAAGGACATTGATGGTGCGCCAAATAAAATAAAAACCTTTTAAAATTTTTAAAAAAAAAATTTAAAATTTTTTTTTAAAATTTTTTTTTTTTAAAAAAAAACCCAAATTTTTTAAAAATTTTTTTTAAAATTTTAAAATTTTTGGGCCCCCTTTTGGGGGGGGGAAAAAAAGGGGGGTTTTTTTTCCCCTTTTTTTTCCCCCTTTTTTGGTTTCCCAAAAGGGTTTTTTTTCCCCCGGTTTTTTCCCCCCAAAAAACCCCAAAAAATTTTAAAAAAAAAAAAAAGGGGAAAAAAAAAGGGGCCCCCCCTTTTTTTGGAAAACCCTTTTTCCCCCCAAAAAAAAAAAAATTTTTTTTTGGGGGGCCCCAAAAAAGGGTTTTTCTTTAAAAATTTCTTTTGCCCTTTTAAAAAAAAAAATTTTTTTTTTTTTTTAAAAAAAAATTTTTTCCCCCTTTTGTTTTTTCCCCCCCAAAGTTTTCCCCCCCTTTTTTTTTTCCCCAAAATTTTTTCCCCCCCCAAAAATTTTTTTAAAAAGGGGGGGGGGTTAAAAAATTTTTTTTAAAAAATTTTTGGTTATTTTTTTTGGCCCCGGGGGGGGGGTTTTGGGTTTTAAAAAAAAAAAAGGGGGGGGGGGGGGGAAAGGGGGGAAAAACCCGGGGGGGGGGGTTTTTTTTTAAAAAAGGGGGTTTTTTTTTTTGGGGGTTTTTTTTAAATTTTAAAGGGCCCCTTTTTTTTGCCCCAATTTTCCCCCCTTTTTTTTTAAAAAGGGGGGTTTTTTTTTTTTTAAAATTTTGGCCTTTTAACCCCCCTTTTTAAACCCTTTTTTTTTAAAGGGGTTTTTTTTTTTTTTTTAAAAATTTTTTTTTTTAAAAAAAAAAAAAAAAAAAAATTTTCCTTTTTTTAAAAAACCCAAAAAAACCCCCCCAAAAATTAATTTGGAAAAAAAAAAAATTTTTTTTTTTAAAACCCCCCCCTTTGGGGGGTTTTTTTTTTTTTTTTTTTTTCCTTTTTTTTGGGGGAAAAAAAATTTTTTTTTTTTTTTTAAAAAAAATTTTTTAAAAAAAACCCCCCTTTTTTTGGGGCCCCAAATTTTGAAAAAAGGAAAAAAACCCTTAAAAAAAATTTTTTGGGAAATTTTTAAAACCCCTTTTAAAATTTTCCCAAAAAAAAAATTTTTTTTTGGGTTTTTTTTTTTTTTTTTAAAATTTTTTTAAAAATTAACCCCAAAAGGAAGGGAAAAAAAAAATTTTATTTAAAAAACCTTTTTAAAAAAAACCCCTTTTTTTTTTTTTTAGAAAAACCCCCCCCGGGGGGGGGGGAAAAGGGGGGTTTTTTTTTTTTTTTTTTTTTTGAGGCAAAGGTAAAAAAAGGGGACTTTATAAATTACGTTGCTGTCCTGTTTTTCCTTCCCTTCAGTTAGAAAAGGCCTTATCTCCTTCTTTTGTACACAAGCTTCCCTATTTTACCGACCACCTCTTTCTACTCTAACACACTCTAGCCAGGATGGTGACATCACTGCCTGCTGTGTCTTATAAGCATTACAGGAGCTTGCTTATGTCATTTACTGACAAACTTTAACCCTTTAGAGCTCTGTAGCCTTGTTTAGAAACCTTCAGTACTAATGTCCTTCTAACAGAATGAGCTAGGAACAGCAGAGATGATGTGCTAATCACTGCTGTAGACCCACCCATAGTCTGACCAGGATTCCAGGAAGTAGGATCATGAAACTGGTTGTGGCTCTGTAAAACAGCATGGTGAGACCACCCTTTTAAGTTTTGAATTTGTATAATGGGTACAGTACACATTGCAATAGGGAAGGATACCACATACAGAATACTGAGAACAGTTTGTGATCTACAATATATTATTTTCAAACCAAGAGATCAGAGTGCTTGATCTGCAGGAAAGAGGTGGATTAAGATGTTGAGTGGTCTTAAACCTTCTGTATCTCCAATGAAATAGAAATATCCCATATGTGTGTCCATCATTCCTTTACAAACTGTGTCTGGAGCCATGATTTCCATAAAGTAGTAGGATTCCCACCACGAAGAAAGGCAGCCAAGAGACAATAGTATTGAGGAAACAACTTCTTAGATTAGCACCATCATGAACATGAGTCTTTTTTTAGGTTGAAATTTTGCTGAAAGATGGTCTGGCTGCTTCTTTCCTGATTTAGTGATCTAAGGGGGGGATGATTTGACTTTGAGTAGGACTAGCTCATCAGAATGCCGGAGAACCTTTGTACTGGGCCCAAATTCCAAAACACTAAGGTGTTTTACAGGTCAGAGAAAGGACAACCCACAATAAAAGTGATCTGGGTTCAATCATTCTCTGCTGAGGACAATTCTTGAGGGTTACATTCAGAGATATCCAATGGGATTTTCTTAATGATGGCAGGGCTCAGGATGCAGTTAAAGGTAGACATGGACATCTATTGACCAAGACACTCAAGTCAAACACTGTTTGACAGCATGCAACCATATAGAAGTTATTTTTAACGTAGTGCTGTTCCATATATATCCTCCCTTTGAAGATCGAATGGTTGCACAATATTCAAGCATGATAGAAGATAACACCCATAGTTCCAATAAAAAAGCTGGAAAATTCTAGCAATAAAATGTGCACTGATCTCTGCAAGCAGTGAAAACACAGTTCTTAAGCAGTTTCACCAAAAACAATGTGCATAACAACCTCCGTAGAGATCTGTAAAACCTGTTTTTGTCAACATATGTCAATGTGATATCTACTTGATCATGCTAGTCTACGATATAACACCATGTTTGTGAGTAACAATGCACATTCTGAAATTCCGAATACGTGACAGAAAATTCTATATGTGCAGATCCACATTTCCTCTCCCCTGGTAAAGGGTAGAGCTCCACGGTGCATATTTAAAAATAGTTTAAAGGACCAAACCTGCTATTTAGATGAAAGTATAAAAAACTGATTTGTAAGGGGTTCTGCCAGAACTGATTCAGCGTTCAGGCATTTATTTAATTCTCAACTTAACAGCTTGTTTCACGCTAGATGAGAAGTGACAGATTTGAGAAAAGCAACCAAAACCCAGGCTTTAAATTACTGTAATTTCAGGCAAATTTTGAAAACCAGCAGAATGAGTCATGTTGAATAATTTACTTTTTCACAGTGTGGCATCAAGTTTCAGTCATGTAGATTACATTACTGCTCTGCTGAAAGGCATACAAATATTTATGATTGCTAACGCGCTGTAACATACAAGTCCTTGACTCTAAATATGGCAAGGTGCGCCGAACCTGCAGCCTAATGCATACGGCCAATAACTCCCAGCATACTGAGGCAGGATACTCAAATTTCTGTAGACACCCACATATGGCCTAGAAGATCATCTCAGTCACACAGAAGTTGCAGCAGCTATCATGACGCAACAGTATGGCTCATAGACCAGCAATGAGTCAAGCAATTTGTGCAACTCAAGATGATTGATTTGAAAAGGAGTTGACAAGCAAAGTTTTAACATGCAAATGGACAATGTTGCATTAGACACAACATAGCTTGAGTAGCTTAAGAGGGCCAACCACGGAAACTCTAAAAAGACAAGTATCATACCTGACGTTGACAAACAATCTACCAAAACCAAGGTGGTCAATTGGGCTGCTCCTAATAACCCAGGCAAAGGATACTGCCATGGTAGGAAAACCTATGCAAATGTAGTCAATTGATAGTTACGCTCACCACAAAAATTAGATAAATATAGGCTTAGCCCACCAACCCAATAATCAAATGTATATTGGGGAAAACCAATTGTTCCTACTATGTCAAATTGGGGAAATTCACATAAACAGCAGCACCCTGCAGGCACTCTGATCGGGCAAACATTGAATTTGTGTCGTATTTTTAACTGTATTACTGCAATATTACTATATGTATAAGGCTAAGGTTATTAGCATTTTTATCAAACTGTTTAAGCCCACTTACCATGTCAGGGTAACCTCATCAGGTCTACAGACAACCCTCTCCTGGGATTAAAGCTACCAATGCATTTTTGGTAATAAGAACCAGCTTCACTGATTAAAGAAACCTAAGACAAATGGGAGGAGTAAACCACTAAGATGGAGGCAGTCACACCACCAATTGTACCATACGAAAAAGACAAAGTTATTCTGCATACCCAAACACTAATGAAATAAATACACAGACAATGCTGTGATTACTAAAATACATTAGTGGTTTTGCCCCCAGAAGAGGGGAGTCTATAGATATGGTAACTTATTAGGTAATCTTGATGTGATAGGATGGCTTACATAGTTCGATTAAAATGTGACAAAAAAATTCTACATATATTAATATAACATTAATACAGTTCAAAAAATACATACATTTAGGGTCACATGTGTGAAAACGGTCTATCACGTCCATAACAACCAGAGTGCCCCTTTCATTTCATATAGTGCTCTGGGAAAATGAGAGGGGCGCATGAGTTTTAGACCTAGACAGCTTTCATACATATGGCCCATAATGTTTGTGTGGTGTTAGCATTTGCTGATGTCTGCTGTGTTTGTTGTATGTTTCTGCTTTGTGCAGGTCAGCCACTACAGCGAGCACCAGTGTACTTCTTTCATTATTGTTTGGACATGCCAACTTGGTCGTTTTCAAAATTGGGGGAGAGACTGTACAATAATAATGTCATCATGTCCAATCCTTTGTTCCCCTTTGAGATGAGGGGGCTTATCTCCCTATTGAAATAAATAGGTCAGTTGAGCTATAGCATATTAGTCAAGAAAGACAGTGGCCTCCTGTATGTAGTCAGTTTTATCTGGGCATTATTTAGCTCAGGTCTAAATTTTTTGGTTTTCAATACATTTTTTAAAAAAATTATATAAAATTTTAAGTATTTATTTTGATATACGGTCAAAATGAAGTGGCTGGGTTACGGATCCCTCGGAACCCCCTCAAGTAACACAGAAAAAAAACAATAAAAAAAAACAAATGAAAACTGAACTAAACTGAGTTGGAGCTGGAATAATTGAGCCCCTTTAATAAAATAAATACATAAATGAACATATGGGTCGACACATCTGATACTGAGTGGGTTTAATTTGCCAAATTTAGATTAAAAATGTATCTGAACCTAATTTCTGCTACGTCTGGTTAGAGGTAAAAGATCCTTGCCTTATTTACATTCAAATTACTTTTGCCCTGAATGTCTGCAGAGCGCTATGGCTGAGGTTTCCTATTATATAGTTTCTTGAATCTCGCAGAGAGCTCCAGACTAAAAGAATATGGCTTAGGTGCATTGACCAGTAGATTCAAAAATGAATAAGTCAAGAAATGTTTAGCCTCAAATTTAGCATGGGGAGAATAGTGAGTCAAACATTATTACTATTATTTATTTTAGAGCACCATTAATTTCAGAGCGCTGTACATTCAAGGGGGTTACATATATAACATATGTCAAACAACTCCAATGGTGACACTATGTGATGAACAACTGGTACAGAGGGAAAGAGGACCCTGCCCGTGAAGGCTTACAATCTACAAGGAAGGGGGAAAGAGACAGGAGATGGCGGGCAGGCATGTTTGTGGAGGGTGTAGTGACAGCAGGGTTAGTGTAGGTTATAGGCTATCCTGAAGAAATAGGTTTTCAGGTTGCTTTTGAAGCTGGTGAAAGTGGAAGAGAGTCTGATGTGTTGGGGCAGTGAGTTCCAGAGTATGGGGGAAGCACAAGAGAAATCTTGGAGACGGTTGTGTGAGGAGCTGAAAAGAGGAGAGCAGAGAAGAATGTCCTCTGAGGAGCGGAGATTGCGTGAGGAGAGATATCTGGAGATTAAGGCAGAGATGTATGGAGCGGAGAGGTTATGGAGACCTTTGTAGGTCATGGTTAGTAACTTGAAATTAATTTGCTGGGCAATGGGTAGCTACTTATGCACAAACAACGGTGAACTTCTTATTGTAAAAAAACTTTGTTCACATATCATAGAATAAAAAGTCCAAAATTTACGGACATTCTAGAGCTGATTGAATACCAAATAGAAAAGACTATGGTATACTTGCAAAGTCCGTACTGAAGTTTATTCCATCAGTTTTGGATCATTCCACATGGGATAGCATGGGAGACGCCGAGCACGGAGCGAGCTGAACACCTGGGTAGCGACGTTTGGAAGGCTCCGCCTTCTTTTTTAAGCATGCTTGTTATCTGACTACATTGTTTAAATACCATAGACATATTAAAAACAAAGTTAAAAACATTCCACAAAATTTTAGTGAAAATTTTTTACAGAAACGCCATTAGACTAAAAATCTCATTCAAGCCTTTAGGTGACTGTGATTGTAATGTACTTATCCAGAATGCTTCCCTCTGTATCAAACGGGACTTAACCCTTTCTATATCTTTACTTTCGATATGGGTAGCTAGTGAAGGGATGGACAGAGTATAGAGGCAGAAGAGTAGCGAGGAGAGACATGGATAAGATGGGCAGCAAAGTTGAGGATGGATTGAAGGGAAGCAAGAGTGCTGGATGGGAGGCCACAGAGAAGGATGTTGCAGTAGTCTAGGTGGGAAATGACGAGGGCATGGACCATCATTTTTGTAGTGTCAGTGTTAAGGAATGAGCGGATTTGTGAAATATTTTTCAGGTGCAGGTGTTTGGATGTGTGATTTGAAGGACAAAGCGGAGTCAAGGGTTATCCCAAGGCAGCGGACTTGCAGGACATATACCATAAACATATACCATATATACAGTGTTGAACTGGACTTCATTTGGTCCCCCAAATTAAATTAAATTAAGGTCCAACAATTTATCTATAAAGAACTTTGTTATTCTCTCCGTACAGACATGACAGATTATGAATAACTTATAATAAGAGGTTTCTAAACTATCCCAAAAGGAAACCTAGTGGATAAAGGCTCTGAAGTCATCCCTAAATAAAACTGGTCTTCAGCTGAGCCCTTGAGGCTCTGTCATATCAAGGTCCCATAACTTTGGGATATTTTAAAGCCACAAGAGGACTTCTGGTATTCTAAAAGGTTCTATTTTTTATTCTATTCTATTCATTTACATAGCACCATTATATTCCACAGCATTGTACAGATATTGTCATTATTCACACTGGCCCCCTTGTCCCCATGGGGGTTAAAAAGTCTACATTCCAAATTAACCTATCAGTATGGTTTTTTGTGGTGTGGAGGAAACATATGCAAAGATGGGAAGAACATAAAAACTCCATCTAGATGTTCGAGATCTAGGATTTGAACCTAGGCTCCAGCACGGCAGCATTGCTAACCACTGAGAAATCATGTTGCCCTATACTCATCTGGTCAAGGTTCTCTTCTGCTTACATAAGTGTTCTGGAAGATCAGATCTGTACAAAGATATTGAAAACTAAATAAGATAACATTTTTCAAAGCTACTATCAATGGTTCACCATCCTATATATAGATTCTTGATAAGATATTAAGGAGGGAAAAAGGAGACCCATTGAAACACCACCACCCTGGTTAGCAGAACCAAAGTAGGTCTTGCTGGTGAATGAAGTGATCTCATAAACAGTGGTAATATCTAGGTCCATCTGTGAAAGGCCAATTACATTGCAGTAATATTGGAAGGAAAGACCACTTATAAATTCCTAGTTTGAATGAAAAACCTTGAAAAGCCAGCTAGGTCATAGTACGTTGTATCATTTCTGGCCATTAACGTACTTCTCCTGAAATATCTACATACCAACTCTATAAAGACCCTACAGAATGTAGACTCATGTGATTATTGGTGGATTATGATGAAAAGGTTTTCATACTTCTAACCGTACATGCACCTTCTATTTCTTAGGAAAACCGGTTGTGACTGATACTGGCAACAACTACTAGCTTTTATGTTCTGGACAAGCTACTGTTGCATTACTCATATTTTTTTGTTATACATTAGCACATTTTTTGAACCTTTTCATCTACGTCCTTTTTGAATAAAAAATCCTGATTACTTTTACAGGAATGAGAACTGGCCAGGTACGGTAACTTTTATTATAGTGTTATTCAGCCATAGCACATAGTAAAAGCCTACGAAATGCCAAAAGGAAAAAGTTGGGGAATGCACGTCAGTGTTCGTAAGAAGCAGGCTTTTCATCAAGTTTACACTTGATGTCTGTCCATAGTAGGCTGCTCAAAGAATGATGCAGGTTGGGAATTACTGCTCGCTAGAGACTACCATCCATGTATTATACACATGGTGCAAAGAGATTAAGTGACATGCCAATGACCATAGCCCACTGGGCTTCAAACAGGAGAATAACAGCTTCAAAACCTCCGCTTTTCAAGGTTGGAATATCCGGAGTTTCAAGGGTTACACTGAGCAATGTACTACAAGAAAATAAGAAATAATATTATCCTTATGCTTAACTTTATCAGCTGCCAGAAAATAGAAAAAAACACAATGGACGGAGTAGAGTGTTGGGAGCAGAGAGACATGTACGCCAAATGAAATGGACACGCTTGCCTGAGCGCTCAAGCTCTTTGCGTCCATGTTCTCTTTCTATTATTTATGTGTTTGTTTGGGGCTTAAGCTCAATTTTTTGTCAGGAATTCCTGATTGTTGATTGATGGAAAACATACCAAGGGGGCAGTTGGAAATAGTTTTTCTTATGTATGAAAGTTGTTTTGTTTAGAATTAGGCAGGAGATTGGACTCACTGCACAGATGTCTCACAGGGCATGTTATTTTACCAGCACTAAAAAATTCCTTAGGTTTATGAAAGGTGTAAATAATAAAAATTATACAACTTTTAACTTGGTATTTTCAATATAAAGTTTCCATTATTTATATAAAATGATCCTTCTATATTTTCACATAGAGAGACAGATCGTCAAGATGGTATTCTTGGTTTATTTAAAAAATACTGACCGTTCTACATATATCTGCTCTTTAGCTAACAAAAGTCTACAATAAATATTGCCTGATACATCCACTCATACATCTCAACGTAGTTACTCTGCTAAAAATATTTCTGGATTTACATCTAGAGAAAAATGGATTTGATACAGAAGGTATAAACATATGACATTAAGGGTATGTTCACACGGCGTAACTGCGGCGAATACAGTATGCGGCGCAATATGACATGTCACTTATCTCCCTGCATGTACAATACAATCGTATTGTATGCGCGGGGGACGAGGATAATCCATAGTTCTCTATGAGAGCTATCGATTACCATATTTGCGGCACGCAGCTCGTCGCGTATTAAGCGCAATACGCTGCAAAATAAGCCATGTGAACACACCCTAAGGCACCTTTTATATCTCCCAAATCCAGATAAAATAAATAAATAAATTGTCCTCTTGCAAAAGTTGCATCACACCTATTCACAGGCTATGTCTGGTATCACAACTCAGCTTTAATGTAGATACTCAGACAAAGCAGCAATTGCCCACACAATCTTCAGACAGGTGTACAATTGTTATCGGAAGAAAGTATCCATGGGTTTAGCATCGCATTGGGGTGCCTGGGGCCCACCAGTGGAGTCGGTTCCCGGGGCTCACCGGTGGAGTCGGTTCCCGGGGGCCCAGCGGTGGAGTCGGTTCCCGGGGGCCCAGCGGTGGAGTCGGTTCCCGGGGGCCCACTGGTGGAGTCCGTTTCCGGGGCCCACCCGTGGAGTCCGTTTCCGGGGCCCACCGGTGGAGTCGGTTTCCGGGGCCCACCGGTGGAGTCGGTTTCCGGGGCCCACCGGTGAAGTCGGTTCCCGGGGCCCAACCTACAGCTGCTGTATTTGATTTTACATATCTCTTGCACATGCCTCTTGCTTTTTGTCTCTCTTTCTCTGCCTTTCTAACTGAAAACGATCCCCAGGTCCAGCATGCCCAGGGAATCATCAGGGCTTTTCCCTGCTCCCTGTAGCTCAGTCTGAGCCTGTTACTAATTCTGGGGAATCCCATTATTTAACTCCTTCCTGACAGCCGGTCATAATAATATGGCTCTATGTTTTTTACCTCCCCACCTTCCAGGAGACAGAACTCTTTTTCCTATCTACAAAGATATATTGAGGCTTTTATTGGTGTCATTGACTGTTCCATCGAATATATTGGGAAACTGAAAAAAAAAAGTCTAAGTGGGGTGAAATGTGAAAAAAAAACTACTTGCATCCTTGTGGGGGGTTTGTTTTTAAGGTGTTCGGTCTTCAGTATAAATGATGTGTTATCTGTATTCTGCAAGTTAATACGATTCTGAACACAAATATGTAGGGTTTTCGTTATGTTTTAGCACTGTACAAAAATGCAAACATTTACTATTTCTTAAATTTGCGCTGCAGTTCCATTTTCTGAGACCTATAACTTCGGTTTCAGTATATGGGATAAAAGATATTATATTTTAATAGATCAGACTTTATTGATATGGCAAAACCAATTATGTGTAGCTTTTTTTATATATTTTTTTTTAAATTTGTAAAATGGCAAAAGGGGGGTGATGTGAACTCTTTATATTTTTTATTTATTTTCATACTTCTAAACATGTTTAATTTTTTTTTACTTTTCCCCTAGGTTACTTGACCACTAGGGAGGCACGATCATTAGTACACCCTTCTGCATTGTATAACCAATGCAGAAGGCTGTTCAAAGATTGTGGTTCTATCACTTCCTACCTGGGGCATAAATTAATAAAAATGCATATATGGCAGCAATGAAAGGCTTAAAGGGATTGTATCACTACAAAGATCATGTCTCAGATTATGGGGACAGTAAAAATAAGCACTTTTGTAATTGGGTTGCATTACCTCAGTCACTTGATTTAGCAGATATGAGCTTTACTGTGAATCTGTTTTCTATTTCTGCTGCTGCTAGTCGGGACACGCCCCCTTTTCTGTGATTGGCTAGTTGGGACACATCCCCGTCGGATCCCGCCCCTGGACACGCCTGCACTGTGATTGGCTGACTGACATTTCATTCAGTTAGGACACGCCCAGACACGCCCCCGGCACTGTGATTGGCTGTCTGCACACTCTGTGTTTACTCCCCTCTGAGCTGTTAAAACCGAAAGTAAAGCATCTATGTGAGGGGGGCTGCTGGCTGTATACTGATCTCCCAGCACTAAGGTGAATGATCTGGGTAATTACTGACTGTGTAACTCATAGATCTCCTCATATAACACAGTGTTACATCCTGTGCTTCTTCATATAACACAATCTTAGTCCCCTGTCTGAAAACAGAAGGGGGTGGAGGGCAGTGTGCTTCCTCACACTTGTTTCATCAGTTCAGGCTGTGTATAACTGGTTATAGCACAGCAAGGAGCTTGTGGAGCCTGGAGATGAAGGCTCTGCAGACACATAAGAACAGTGCAGGAGGCTGTAGAGCTTTCCAGACAACCTTCTGCTTCCCTGTCTCACACAGAATGATAATGTCACAGGTCTTCAGTGAGGAGAGACACGCCTGCTGAGAGGAGAGACACGCCTCCTGGTAGGAGAGACTCACCTCTGAATTTTGAATTCTATCTCATAGAATCAGCTCAAGAGCATAAACAGTTCAAACAATAACAACCCTTTAATTTGGCTTCTAGCCGCCATGTTAATGTATCGGCATGCCCCGATCTCGCTGGAAGGGTGGCTCTGGGGGCCCCAGGCTTTTAATCATACTGTACCTACTATATCCCACCTCCCCTAGGAGTATAATATGTATAATATGCTGCAAGACATTATTATTCCAGTAAAGTGTACAAGCAACCATACTCCCTACTCGTCAAGTACCCTAGGGTGACATATATATATACACATACACACTGTTCAAAAAAAATAAAGGTAACATTAAACTACCACATCCTAAATCAATTGAAAATCAAAATTAATATGCTATGGAGTCTGGATTTGGAATGATACTCAAAATCAAAGTGGAAAATCTAATTTCAGGCTGATCCAACTTCAGTGGAAATGTCTCAAGATCAGGAAATGAGGCTCAGTAATGGGTGTGGCTTCCCCGTGCCTGTATGACCTCCCTACAATGTCTGGGTATGCTCCTGATGAGGTGGCGGATGTTCTCCTAAGTGATCTCCTCCCAGACCTGGATTAAACTCCTGGACAGTCTGTGATGCAACGTGGCGTTAGTGGATGGAGTAAAAAAAGATGTCCCAGATGTGCTCGATTGCATTCAGGTCTGGGGAGTGGGCAGCCAGTCCATAGCATCAATGCCTTCATCATCATGCAGGAACTGCTGACACACTTCAGCCACATGAGGCCTAGCATTGTTATGCATTAAAAGGAACCCAGGGCAAAAAATCAATCCCCCTGCACGGTGTTGGGCTGTAAGCATAACACCGTCTTGTGGACACCAGGCCCTCATAACACCCACATGGAGTCTGTTTCTGATAGTTTGGGCAAATACATGGATATAGCCGTCCTGCTATTGGGTTGTTACCCTCTCACAGCCCCATCCAAATCTCCTGGCCTGTCTCCTGGCATCTGCTCTATGTTCTCTGACACTGTACTGATAGATACAGCTAACCACCTTGCCACAGCTCGCCTTGATGTGTCATCCTGGATAAACTGCACTACCTAAGCTATTTCTGTGGGTTGTAGCCACCACCTCATGCTCCCTCTAAGGGAGGGAACAACACCAAAACAACACCAAAAAAAGGATGGGAGCAGAGAAATGGGTTGTGTTGTCTGTTCCATTTGCACAACAGCAGGAGAAATTGATTCACAATCAGTGCTGATTCATAACTGGATGGGTTGATTTCACAGAAGTGTGAATGACTTGCAGTTACATTGTGTTGTTTAAGTGTTCCCTTTATTTTTTGAGCAGTGTATATACATATATACACACATATACATACACGCACACACATATTTAAACAATGTAGATAAATAAAAAAAATAAGTAAGAATACCTCTCACCTGGGTGCTGCTAATCAGCATCTTGAACCCGAAGATAGCCAAAAAATTGGAAATGCTTTGGTGGGGTTCTCCAAAAGTTTCGGAGAACTAATTTTTAAATTTTCTTTATTTATTTACCATTACATTCCACATTGATGCATGGAGATTGTCATTTTTTAACTTGGTTCCTGCCCCATTAGGGCTTATAGTCTAAATTCCAGATTTGCCGATCTCGCTGGAAGGGTGTCTATCGCAGTGAGAAAAAGGTTGTGGCACTGTTACTCATTAAGGCACTGCCGTCTCTTAAGGGTTTAACAGCAGGGAGCAGAACCGGCTCAGTTCCCTGCTGTCAGCAGCGGATGCCAGCTGCAATTAGCAGCTGACACCAGCCTCCTGTGTAGCGGATTGAGTAATCCCACTACATAGGACCGACATCAGGACGTACACAAATGTCCTGTGATGGTAAGTGGTTAGAATCTCAGTACATAACTCGCAGACACTAAATGGAATTAACATATAGTGCTTTTAAAAACAAGGTGAATGTTGAATATTGACTGTTCAGTATTCCCCACTTAGAGTGTCTGCCCGGATAAAATTACCTGCACCTCTCTGGAGGCAGGCCCCCACCGAAATTCTCTATGCAAAACAGAGAAGAGGTTGTACTTGAGCATGACCCTCCATTCTGTTGCATGACAGTTTTGAGTACAGCTGAGAGATGTGCACAGTTTCGAACTTCTACTGAAATGGGAGTCTGTTGCACAAGTGAAACCTTCTCTCCGTTTTGCACAGAGTCTTTCCAATTCTCAATATTTGTGCAGTTCCCACTTATCAGCCATTCATGACATATCCTATTGATATCATCTCAGTCATTTATGGCATAACACTCCTTTAACTGCAAGGTGAAAGCACAACAACCTAAACATATAAGGACAACTATGAACAAGTTTTATGTTAAAACAAAAAAAAAAATTATAATTGTTACTTTTTTCTACGGATTCTGATTCACAATCTGAATTGTAGCCCAGAGCTGTATTCAAAAATCTGCTGCCTCTTATCAGAAACAGCTGACAAGCTTGTTGACACCTAACAACTTAGTTGAGCTCCTATAGTGCAAGTGAAACAGGTTAAAGGGGTTGTCTTCACAGAGCTACAGCCAGTTTCAGACCCCCACTTCCTGCTTAGGCTATGGGTGGTTCTACAGCAGTGATTGACATATCAGCTCTGCTATTCCTATCTGAGCCTGTTACAGACTGTGATATGACTGCTGATGGTTTTTAGATTGTAGTGCACAAGACTACAGAGCTATAAAGGGTTAAAGATTCTCCGTAAGTAATATAAACACATTACTCACCGAGAAGATAAAAAAACAGAGCCAGGAGTGAGTTATCATCCCGACCACTTCTCCTGCCTACAAGAGTAGAGAGAGGTGATCGGTAACTAGGGAAACTTGTCAGTAAAAGTAGGAGCTCAGATCTGCTCCTAACTCTAAAGTGAAGCTATATCAGAATAGCCTTGTATTTGGTAATAATCTTTATTTACCTTTGCTTACATGTTTAAAGGGGTTGTCTCACTACATTGATTCATCTTACCTTAGTCCTGTTTTCTTGTTTCATTTTGAATTCAAGGGCGTGTTTACTGGCTTCTACTAGGCTACAGTACAAGCCAGGTCTGTAGCTATAACAACCAGCGCTATCAGCCTATCAGGAGAGAATGAACAGGTCTGTAGCTATAGCGACCTGAGGAGCTAATGCAGCCCATACAAGATGGGATATCTAGGAATAGGTAGGACACTGCTAATGGACACCTATTGCAAAGTGACTTGTTTTTGCAAGATCTATAACATAATAAACAATCCTTGTAGTGAGACAACCCCTTTAAATCTAATATTAAAAGAGGAATATACTTTTAATTAACCCGCCCATTGTATAAAGATGACCCATCAAAATGTATTACAATATGCTCACAATGTTCTATGTAGATCTTTTCTACATAGAAACGGTAAAAGATGAGCACAAAACACTGGCCCAGGTAATATCACCACATATCAATCTCTAAACCCATTGGGCACACTGAATTAGAAGACATCCAGGTTCCCGATGCATTGAGTTCTAATGCACTAAAGATCAACAAATTAAAATTCGAAGACCATTTTTTTTGCAGTTGGTTTTGTCATAGCGTTGACACATTTAATCAATATTCAACGAAATATTAAAAAACCATAAGCTCCTAGCACAATATTAAAATATAAAGGCCCTTTATCCATTTATGTCCTGACCCAAGCCATGTCATCATGGAGGTACATCAAATGGTGTTAACGGTTTCAATATTTATCTGCTGCAGGGAAACCATCTAAAAGAGAAACCAGGAGATATTCTGCTAATGGCTGTGTACCGCCATTAAAATGAAAAGCTTAATGCATCTTATAATCAGAGGACAATTTGCAAATCATTAAGAGAAATGTAAAATTCCATTAAAATACAAATCAAGCGTCCCTCGCTGGACTAATAATCTTTTTTTGTGTGTGCGTGTAATATTTTGCATTTCACTGTCTTTTTCCCAATATTCAGGCAGCGCAAATTATGAGTTCTTGAATATGTTATTTACCACAGCCTATTTCTTTAACGAGAGACAGAGAGGAGTATAATCTGCTATTCAGAGCAGGTACTAATGAAGAATTCTATATATTCTGAAATTTAATTAAAACCCCAAAGATTTCAAATTAGATGCAATTTGAAATGCCTGGGGCAGGAATACATGCACTTGCGTGGCACGGTTATCAGAGTGAAGGTTGATACCGTAATTGGTTTTGATGTATTTTTGTGTTGCCAGGCTGATGCACAGAACTCATAACCATATAAAAATTCTCTGTAGATTACCTGCTCATTGAAAATGCCATCACTCAGGTAGTTCTCCACTAAATTACCATGCTACTAAAATGCACAAAGTGATTTGAGGAGAATAGTGGCACAGCTGGTCGATGCTGCCAATGAGTTATGCATGTGTCGAGCCTGCCTTTTTTCACAGAAAAATATGCTCGGTAGAATATTAAAATATAATTGGCATTCAAGCTAAGTAGCTTAAACCATTTTGTTATCTTATTTTAAACCGATTTGGCTCCTTCGCAGTTATTTTCAAGGATGCGATCCACAAACTAATGACACCATCATATTCGTTGAGATTTGCTCTGTTTTACATTTGTCATAAATAGGAGTAGCTTCTATAGCCTTCTAGGGATGTCCTTTAATACGTGCTTCTCTTCAACATCAAAAGCCAAATTCAGGAAGGAGAAGAAGAAAAAAAAATATTCCTTTTGTGTAGGTTCTTGCATATTTTATTCTGAAGAGTGCAGGATGCAAATTTCAGGAATAATGTATAGGTCTTTGAAATTCAAGACTCCCTCTCTTTTCCTCCTGATGCTGATGAGGGCAGTTCTATGTGACATGTTTAAAGTTGAAATAAAGCAAAATACATAGAAGAGCAGCAAGCTGAACATGAAGGGTAATTTCTGCGGTAAATAGTCTGTTTACGTGAAACATGTTTTAACCCGTGTCAACAGCAGCATGAATCAAGGTGTGACACAATTAGCAAAGGCACGAGTGTAAAAATCGAAGAAAAAAGGGAAAGTCGCACTATGTAGAGCAAGGATTTCAAAGAGTCGTGCACGGTGTCATCACGTCTCCTGTAAGTGTCTCATCTTACCCTTGTCCTTCTTCTTTATGTTCTTCATTTATTTGTTTTGTCGAACATTTGTTTTCATGTTTATGTCATTCAGGAAACATAAGACACAATTTAGATGAGGACTCCCTCATTATTTAACCCCCTCCTGACACATACATTTACATCACAATATTGAGCAGGAAGTACAAAGCCACCTCCCAAAGCTGAGCTTACTTCATATACAGTCAGTGCTGGATATTAATTACAGCTGACGTCCGTTATCAGGAAACACCGATCCCAGTTATTTAACCACTTAGATTCCATGGTCGGCAGAACTGCAGCATCTAAGCTGCAATGCATGAGGTTCCCCACTGTCACCTGAATATGGAGCTGCAAAGCAGTTGTCATGGCAGCTGGGCGCCCTATAAGGACCCCAGACTTGCAATCTTACTGCACCTGTCATAATTGTGTATTATGCTACAACACATTTATATTCCAGTAAAGTGTACAGAAGCTCAGAAGCTGAGTCCATTCCATACACAGTGGACATCGTATGTTAATTTTAGCTGAAACTCCCAATCATTTCACCACTTAGATTCCATGGTCAGCGTAACTACTGCAAGTTAATACAGATGGGGTCCCCCGTGTCATCTGATGATGGGGCTGCATTGCTCTGGGGTCCCCAGGCTTTTAATCATACTGTACCTACTATATCCCACCTCCCCTAGGAGTATAATATGTATAATATGCTGTAAGACATTATTATTCCAGTAAAGTGTACAAGCAACCATACGCCCTACTGGTCAAGTACCATAGGGTGACATATATACAGTATATACACACTGTTCAAAAAAATAAAGGTAACATTAAACTACCACATCCTAAATCAATGGAAAATCCAAATTAATATGCTATGGAGTCTGGATTTGGAATGATACTCAAAATCAAAGTGGAAAATCTAATTTCAGGCTGATCCAACTTCAGTGGAAATGTCTCAAGATCAGGAAATGAGGCTCAGTAATGTGTGTGCCTGACCTGTGTATGACCTCCTTACAATATCTGGGTATGCTCCTGATGAGGTGGCGGATGTTCTCCTTAGTGATCTCCTCCCAGACCTGGATTAAACTCCTGGACAGTCTGTGATGCAACGTGGCGTTAGTGGATGGAGTAAGACATGATGTCCCAGATGTGCTCGACTGCATTCAGGTCTGGGGAGTGGGCAGCCAGTCCATAGCATCAATGCCTTCATCATGCAGGAACTGCTGACACACTTCAGCCACATGAGGCCTAGCATTGTTATGCATTAAATGGAACCCAGGGCAAAAAATCAATCCCTGTGCACGGTGTTGGGCTGTAAGTATAACACCGTCTTGTGGACACCAGGCCCTCATAACACCCACATGGAGTCTGTTTCTGATAGTTTGGGCAAATACATGGATATAGCCGTCCTGCTATTGGGTTGTTACCCTCTCACAGCCCCATCCAAATCTCCTGGCCTGTCTCCTGGCATCTGCTCTATGTTCTCTGACACTGTACTGATAGATACAGCTAACCTTCTTGCCACAGCTCGCCCTGATGTGTCATCCTGGATAAACTGCACTACCTGAGCTATTTCTGTGGGTTGTAGCCACCGCCTCATGCTCGCTCTAAGGGAGGGAACAACACCAAAACACCACCAAAAAAGATGGGAGCAGAGAAATGGGTTGTGTTGTCTGTTCCATTTGCACAACAGCAGGAGAAATTTACTCACAATCAGTGCTGATTCATAACTGGACGGGTTGATTTCACAGAAGTGTGAATGACTTGGAGTTACATTGTGTTGTTTAAGTGTTCCCTTTATTTTTGGAGCAGTGTATATACATATATACACATATACGCGCACACACATTTAAACAATGTAAATAAATAAAAAAAAATACCTCTCACCTCAGTGCTGCTAATCAGCGTCTTGAACCCGAAGATTGCCAAAAAATTGGAAATAATTTGGTGGGGTTCTCCAAAAGTTTCGGAGAATTAATTTTTTTATTTTCTTTATTTATCTACCATTGTATTCCACATTGATGCATGGAGATTGTCATTTTTTTTTTTAACTTGGTTCCTGCCCCATTAGGGCTTATAGTCTAAATTCCAGATTTGCCTATCTATATGTTTTTTCGGAATATGGGGGAAAGTAGAGTAACTGGAGAAAATCTATGCAGACATGGGGAGAACATGAAAACTCCTTTCAGATTTTGTCTTTGGTGGGAGTTAAACCTAGGACCCCAGTGCTGCAAGCTAACCACTGAGGCACTTTAGAGTAGCAATATACTAGTCGCAGTAAGGCTATGTTCACATGGCTTATCCACGGTGTAATTGCGGGGACGGATTTCGCCCGCAATTATGCCGTGTGTCGTGTAGCGGGTGCGGGGGGGCCGCAGGTCGCCAGCCCCATAGACATTCATTATTCACGGCATGTATCCCGTCGTAAATATTGACATGTCACTTTCTCCCCGCTCGCCGTATTTAGCGGGGAGAAGAGACGGAATCCATAGTTCTCTATGAGAACTGTGGATTACCGTAATGACTGGGACGGATTTCAGCCGTATTTCACGCAGTACGGCGCGAAATACAGAACAAAATCCATCCCAAAATAAGCCATGTGAACATGGCCTAACAATCCTAATTAATTCTCTGTTACAATTTGATGTCTTGCTCATGATCGGGATCTGTGGTAGTAAACAAGGTGGACAGTTCTGTTTTCAACCTCTTAATCTATTCTATTCTATTTAAAGAGCAGCCTGAGGCCTCCTACTGGACATAAATGCCATGTTTTGCTGTATTAATTGATGGGTGATGAGGTTACCATCATTTCCCATGGCCCATAGCACTCAGTCTACCCAGAGTAATATTAGAAAACAAGAACATATGTTCTACTCTCTTATTTCAACCTAATTTATGTGAACCCCCATCTCCAAGAACCCTTTTCTTAAGTTTTGGCCAAATCCTTTTTACTTGACCAGATCTAAAGGCAATTTAGATGACCATTTATTATCACCAAAGGACACAGCAGGTGAACTGTGTGGCTGATCACAGCAACTCATGACCAGGAGCTGCTCACCAGATCCCAAGGATAGCTTTCTTTAGAGTAAGAGTTGTCTTCGTGAGACAACCCCTTTCAGTCAATGACTGCTATAGATTTTTATGTCACATCATTATGTCGCTCATGAATATGTCACATAGAATCTCAAAACTGTCACCTGATCATAGTTAATAAAACTTTCACATGATTACTGATTCTGTCTTGCAACTACAGTGGGGAAAAAAGTATTTAGTCAGCCACCAGTTGTGCAAGTTCTCCCTCTTAAAAAGATGAGAGAGGCCTGTAATTGACATCATAGGTAGATCTCAACTATGAGAGACAAAATGAGAAAACAAATCCAGAAAATCACATTGTCTGAGCATTTTCTCTCTAAACCCAAATTTTAATTTGGTATATTATTTATTTAGATCATTTACCAACATAAAGTGATACTTATTCCTATATCCTGGTAATAGGCAGGTAGTGGTTGGATTACACATTATTCATGCTGATAACACCACCTGCCAATTGGTAAGCAAAGGCAAGAAAGCTTACATAGGCTATAATAAGCAAAAAGAATAATATCGAGTAATTTATTCTCTAACTCTACCTAAAATGATTACATTGCTACAAACACATAAGCAATAACCAACAAAAGGTTAAATAAAATCAATGCTCAAAATTAATAATCACTATGTATGCACATCAAAATATAATACCCAGTTGTGTAGTACATTTAGACTCGGCATGCATCACATTTATAAATGTACTATAATATACAGTAAGGCAATTAATTTCAGTATAGGAACGCCACACTAATGTTTTCTTGAAATATAAGATGATATTTCATAGTTGTCAAGTCAAAAAGGCAAGTTTTATGACACCGCAAAGAGCTACAATTTATTGCCTTCAATATTTTACATTAATATTCTGATCTCCAAGACAGCAAAAAAGGTAAATCGAAGAAAACAAGACAAAATAAAAACATATAATGATAAAAATATGACTACAGCAACACTATTGAGTTTGAAAACCGTTCAGTTATATAGCTATTACAACCCAAGAAAGCTCCTCTCTCTGCCAATCACATAAATATCACTGTTTGGGGGGACAAGGAGCAATATGGAGACCCTTTGCACATGATAGCTTGTCATCTTGCCGCAGTCAAATCTGTTTTGTCCGGCAAAATGAAGAACACATGGTGAATTTCTTATATAGTTTGGCGGTGAGTGGGTTTGTGCATTAAAGCACTATGCAATAACTCTTTAATAGGAAAACATCCCTCTGGGAACGGCTCCAGAAAGGGTTGTCTTGTGTAGCCTTTCCCGTAATTTATTCACTCAGTACTTTTCAACACTGTGTACATGACAATATCTGGGCAAGATAAAATATTTGCCAGAGCCAATGTGAGTAAACAGTTCCAAACTACATGAGCTGTAACCAGTTAATATTATTCAGTCGATATCTATGGTGAGTAAATATAAACCGTAATGCAAACATGTACTACAAGCTACTGTCATATTTCAGCCCCTGAATAATGATAATATTATTATTTCCCTTTTTTCTTCTTGCTAGAGGGGAGAGAGGGGGAGACAGGATTGTTTACGTTGATCAGACATTGGTGGAGGTGATAAAAGAACATGAAACAAAATGGTCCAGTCAAGCGCTTGAAAGAAATACATGAAGCAAACATTGTGAGGGCGATTTGCATAGAGTTCTCCAGAAGTATTTAAGCGCAATAGTCGCCCCAAGCTACATGAGTGTTTAATGCACGTCAGGAGAATACAAACTGTATACATTAAACGTTTACAGACAGTCCTATGGATGCAAGGCTTTTAAAGACCTGCAATGAAAGACTTCCCACGCATTAGTAAGGAATGGGGCTCATATATATTTTTAATCATTATTCCACTTTTTTATTATTCTAAAGACAACAATGTTTTTGAAAAATGTGAAGTATATTTTTAATGGAATGCGACTTGCCCATTGGTCAGCACTATATCAGTCCTTGACCTTGAGTGACACGGCGAAAGGGCTAAGGACACAAAGACACAATCCTGAATTTTCACATCCAACACTGTATTAGCAACAGTCATATTGTATCAATTTAAACTTAAATATGTATTTTGCTATTCAAGTCCAGTGATTAGATGTGGACATTATAAACTTTCCAGCCTGATGGTACTCGCTGGACTGTGATCAAAATACGTGTTTTAGACACGTCTAAACACAATCATCTGATATATCATATACAAATGTGAGAAGGCTACATTAGTGAAGTCTTTAAAGGGGTTTTGCCACGAAGTAAAATTGACGTGGGAAGCTTGCAAATGAAATAACAAACATTTTCACCATTCATTATTATTAAAAATTCTGCACCATTTTTGTTTTAGCTGCTCCTTTAGTGATCCATTGTTTACAGCTCGTCTCCAGGCGATATGACCAGGGCTGAGAGCTCCTCAGTCCTGGTCGCACATGCTCAGACATCACTTCTCCTCTCAGCTACTGAGTGTTCAAACCCCAGGTGCTGTCATTCTTCCCCTGTCCTCTGTATTCCTTAGTAATTAGTCAAACAGTGCAAATAAACAAAAAAGAAACCTCAATCTGGTTTGTGCATTGATAAAGAGAAAAGAAACACAGGTTTGGTTCCTGCAGGGATTTGAACCTAGGACCCTTGTGCTGTGAGGCAAAAAACTTTACCTTTGAGCTACTCACAATGATTTGCATAAACAGACCTTTCTTTGACTAGAGAGAAAAGGCCTGGTGATGTGACCTGCTGGGTCACATGATATTCAATTCAAACAAATCACACGCACCCCCTTCTGAGCACACAGAGCTGAAGAGCTGGATGCAGAAGGTATGAAATTAGATTGTGGCAAAACCCCTTTAATCTCAGACCAACACTAGCACAGATAATTTTGGTTAGGTCTTGTTCACATACCTCAATCTCTCTGATTCAGCTCTCCCATCAAGAAATTGGAAACAACAGTCTAAACACATGCCACTGCTTTGAAAGTTATTGTGCTTAGAAAGATGTCTAATGATCCCAATAGGACTGAAGTTTCAAAAGAAGTCAAAAGGAGAGAAGAAGGAGCTGCGCTCCTATAGTGTAAGTGGTGGGTGATAAAGTGCAAGGTCTACACGGCAACATATCCAGACAATGTACTCCTTTATTGAATAAGTCTCGATGTAACATTTTTCAGGGCTATATTTACCCATTCATCAGAAAAGAGACTTTATTAAGTGTAGAATTATGCAGGAAACATAATTCCTAACAAGGTATGCCTGGTACCTTGTTAGTCAATACTCCGACTATAGGGACATGGCTTCCACTTCTTCTTCCCATTTGACATCTGTTAAAACGTGTTCCTGTTGTTACTGGCAGCCAACCCCAGAGAAGAAGAAGCCCGCTGCACCTTCTAATATCTCCACATACTGCCTATACCAGTGTTCTACTATTGTACGACCTAATAGGGCGAGTGAAAAAAAGCACTTTTTCAAGCTATTTTCAAGAGATTGCCAGGTAGCTGTTGGGTCGCAGCAGACCCATTTCAGGTTCACTCTATAGTCAGGAGTTCTATCTTCTTTTGGGTTAACATGCCAGGCCAAGTTACAGAGGGAATCATCAAAAACCAGACCAAAAATAAACACAAAATAAATGAATAAATACAAAGTAGAAATCAAAGTAAAACAAAAACATTAGGAGCACAAGCTACAGGTCACAGCTTTTTTGGTAGCAGGATGGTGACCAACAAAATATTAGTGTACATTCCCCATCATGTGCTGTGGGTCTTGTGCTTGGCTGTTGCTTTCATATTAGTTCTGTGTATGCAGGTAATTTTGTGATTGCTGGGTAACAGGTCCTATAACTATGCTGCTAGGACATAGCACAGCCATAAAAAGTCAGTTTTCACATATCAGGGCTGTTTTCTGCTGTAATTGGGGCTACTACAGCAGCTCCAGCTCTAGGTTTAAAGGAAGTAATTTTACATTACGCTTTTTTATGATGTGGCCCCAAAAGGTCAGGCCTTTTGGGCAACATAATAAAAAAGCGTAACGTAAAAGTAAAAAAAAAAATAATCATAACTAGTAAAAATGATCATACACAAAGCCTTGCCCCTGACGTAGTTACCATGACTAAGGTATTTCATATATCAAAATAGCAGCTCTGCAATGGCAGAAAAATTACTATTTTAATTGAAGGGTTAAGAGCAATGAGAGTAGAGAGAGATGGTTGGTGATTTAAGGAAGCTTGTGTCAACAAGTAGAAGATAATATCCTCTCTACCTCCTAAACAAAGCAAAATCAGCAGCAATGTATTTGGTAATAGTCTTTATTTACCTTGGCCTACATGTTTAAAGCTGATGAATGTGGTGAGAAGACCCTTTGAAGACTTCAAGCAGTGTATATGGTAAGGGGTTAAAGCAGACAAGTTACAGTTGTGTGTACTTTTAATTTTGAGCTGCTGTTAAATGGCTGGTAAAGAACTTCACTGATGTTGCAGCAAAGTGAAAAAAAAACCAACAAGAATCCAGTCTCCCTGCCATTTTTTATTGTAGTGACTAGGGAGAGGGGTATGCTTATTTATGTAAAAAAGTTAATAACCGTAATTTGCTAATGATCTTATAAGCAAACTGGGGATATGAATTAGCAGCTTTAAACTAGAAGATGCTTTGAAGAAACAAAAGCCATATTATTTTCTTAAAGTGATAAATTACGAATGTAAGTAATTACAAACATATTATGATTGTAACTTTTTTGTTTTTAAAGTTTAAAGGATTTTTTTAGATTCTCCTTGGTTTTGTTAACCTTGACTTGGCTTTGATCGAAGCAGTTCAGTACCTGTAGCTCTGCACCTCTAGACATCTGTACATTCACTTTAGTAATATGGCAATCTTACTGGCTCTGCTTGCTCTAAGTGTGATCCATGTTGGATTTGGATTCAATGGACCCAGTCCTCTCCTCCTTGTGGAAAATTCGAATGTCTTGTCCTAACCTGACACATGGTGCCTGTGGCTGCAGTCTCCTCAGTTAAGTGGAATGGTAAAAAACACATTTGTGTCATTTTTTTTTTTTTTGGGAGGTTTCATTTTTATGAAGTTTACTGTGAGGCATAGATGACATCACCTTTATAGTGAGGGTCAGTACAATTCCAATTTTTTTTTATTTACTTTGCATCACCATTTTCTGAGACAAATGACTTTTTTATTTTTCCATCTACAGACCTGTGTGAGAGCTCGCTTTTTTGTGCACCAAAGTGTGGTTTTCCATTGGCACCATTTTCGGATGCCTGCAACTTTTTCTTCCCGTTTTTGGGAAGACAAAGCAACTAAAAACTCGTAATTTTTGAGCTAGGTATTTTATTATGGATTAACCAAGCAGGATAAATATGGATATATGTTAATAGATTTGACTTTTACAGATGCAATGATACCAATTATGTTTAATTTATTTACTTTTTTATTATGATTTGGAAAATAGGGGTGCTCTAAACATATTTTTTTTCACGTTTTTAAAACTTTAAGAAAATTTTTTTACTTGTTATTTTAGTCCTCCTAGGGTACTTGATCATTAGGGGGCATGATCACTTGTACACTATTCTACAATTCTAATGTATTGCAGAATAGTGTGCAATTACAGCTCTCATATTACACCTCTACTCAACTCTAAAAATGGATGTAATAGGGGCAGTAAAGTAGAGCTAATGGGAAGATGAAAAAAAGTCACTTCCTCCAGCATAACTGTCCAGATGCCACGGTCGCATTCGCCACGACATCTAAGGCTACGTCTACACTGCATCAGAGAAAAAACGGCCCTTAAAGCGGCCGTTCTTTCTCTGATGCAGGACCGCGGCTTTTGTCACGCTTTGTGCAAAAGCCGCGGCCGCTTCTCGTTTTTTCCCGACGCCCCCCATACAATAGCATTGTATGGGAAGACGTCAAGAAGACGAGTAAGCACCGGCGTATTATACAACATGTTGTATAATACGCCGCTTGCTGAAAGACGGGCAGGAGAAAAGACGAGCTGTGTAGACAGCAACTCGTCTTTTTATTGCCGTAATATGGCACTACAGCTGCATCGATATCTCACGGCGCTATCTTTAAAAAGACGATAAAGCGCGGAAGATACGTATTTCGTAATTCATGTGCAGTGTGGACATAGCCTTAGTAGTACAGTGGCCATGATCGGTGTTACTGCCGGCCCAGGCTGCTGAAGGCAGGTTTCGGCTGTAACTAATAGCTGGAACCCATTGTCTATAAGACAGTCTCAGCTAATTAGCCCGCTCCATATATTCTTGTGCCTCTTTCACCTACCTCTGCCTACCTGTCATCAGAGCTTAGCCCCGAACAAGCAAGCACTATCTTACTATGCTGTGCATATTACATCTGCTTAATATAAAGCTTGAAGTTAGCCATTTAAAATATCTAGGTGCCACAGAATTACATAGCCTCCTATGCTCAGTAGCACAGCTGTTCTACTCCATATTATACTCTATAATAAATACTTCTATGGCATATTGATATATGTTATAAGTATCTGGGTCATACAAAATCTTGATAACAAGTCCCTAAACTTTTCCATTTTGTTCTATAGGAGATCTAAGTACAGTCTAGCAAGTGTGGTTGGCTAGAGTCTGAACTTCCATTGAAATGAATGTTCTGAGCATGCATGGCCATCTCTACATTCTGCACAAAGTCCAGGGGGCTTATTCTCTAGATAGTTGCAGATCCCAGAAGTGGCACCTGCATGTTCCAAATTTTATGGGATAGTCTATTGATGTACCATAAATGTCAGAGATGGAAAAACCCCTAAACAGAGGGTTTTAGGAGGAGGTCATATGATCATATTGTAGTTTGAAGACAATATTACATGCTCTGATGCACAGTGGCCTACATATTTTGTCACCTATGGGTGTAAATTAAGATGTAAATAATATGACTCTAAACACCATTTCAGGCCAATTCTATATATTGGGTGCTGGGGAGGAGGTTGACAAAGCATTGACAGATTATCTTATATTCCCTGTGTTTGCACCTTACTGTCCATTAAAATGAGCCTATTACTTTAATACAAGTATACCTATTCGAGGTCTACGAAGTAAGTCTTAGGAGGTAGATGGTAGCAAGTAGGCTAAGCTGCCATTTTCTGCCAGCATAGCAGCCCTGGGACTCATTACGATATCCGATCTCAACAGGTTATGCTCTGGTAATCTGGTGAGCCAGCCCAACCCCAAAAGGGACACAATGCTTTGCCGTTTTCTGTGAGGATCATGAGTGCAGCAGTTTTACAATGGTCCACATAAGTCCATATAATGGTAAAACCAATGTAAGGTGACCACTGGATGTTGTGTGAAAGCATGAGGGGTCAATAAAGTACACATAGACTCCGCCATGCAGTCTAATGATGTACCTGCCTTGAAGACTGATATAATGATTAAAAATGTTATTCATACAGAAAAAAGGCAGGAGGTTGATACTTTAAAATCTTTGGAACTGGCTTGGAAATTAGATCTGGTTGGCAAATGTGCAAGACACATCCACTAAAAAGCCCTCACTTGTAGAAGGTAAACATGTTGTACCAGCAAAGACCACAGAAAATCCAGGCTTATATTAGGACATACCCCTGGCCACAACTACTCTGATCAAAAATACATTTGTTGCTTTAACCGAGCACATGTTCTCAAGCATAAGATCTTTCCCTTAAGCATATTTGAGCAGTATAACTCTTTAATAACTGTTAACATGTTTTATTATCCACTTTAAAGTCTCAATACCAAAATCTGACATAGTTTTCACTAAGACAAACTCCCAGCAGCGCAATTTACAAGAAACTGGTGCCAGGCAAAACATGAACCATATTCAAAGTTCTCTGTTCCCATCGAAAACTCGGCCAGTTGGCAGCAAGTACCAGGAATGTCAATGTCATTACCTTCAATTTTTGGACACCTGGAACCCAATATAAATCTTGTCACAAGCAGAAAAGCAGCAATGTAACAGTGCATATATCATTATGTGAACTCTATTTTCCATAGGTGCAGATCTACTACAAGGACTTGTTTTTCCCAAACATAGTTGTTGGAGGTTTTGTAACGCTTAGTGTACATGAAGAGGCATTAGTGACGAAGGGACTGGCAAAAGCACAGTAAGGATGGAATGTGTAACACGGACAACTCAACAGCTATGGGTAAAGCCCAAAAAATGTCACCAGAGGCAAGACCAGATTTGGTTGGAGTGACAACCACTTGCCTTTATTTTGTCCATACAGTCTTAGCATGTTCTTACTGCAGAATTTGCAATCCAGTAGACATCTGCCAGATCCCACTTTAGTTCTCCTGATTTACAGAAAAGGCCTGGGCTGCAAAGAGATATTTATGCTAATGATTGATTTAACTATCGAACAAGAGAGTCTATAAAGAAAAGGAAAAAAAAAACAGAGGGGGCACTCTTATGGTGAAGTACGTATGTAATAAAACATTAATAAAATTAGTGTGAACTGGGTGCTCACATTATATAGTTGTGCTAATGTAGAGGCATAACACTTCTATGCTTATAACTGGACTCAGTTGGAGTCATCCAGCAGCCGTGGATCCTTCTCCAAAGTCGCTCACTCATGGCAGCGGGCACGGGATATCAAGCAAATAAAGAAAAAGGGGTCCCGGGCTTGCGTAAAAACTTCCTCAATGAGGTAGCATGTAGGTGCTATTAAAAAGGTTTTATTATAAAAACAAACTCGACAAAAAGGTGCAAACCTTATACACCATATGTGTACTCAACTCCGTCCGGCTGGTGTACCTCTAGTGATCGACTAAAATCTAAGTGTGAACCTGCCAGGTCAATGTAGCATCTCACAGTTTTCATATCTCATATCTAATCAAATCTGTACAAAGTTTCGATTTATTCTGTATCCCTTCTACCTATATATCACTTCTGACTATCTCACATCTATCTATTTATCCACTATATCTGTCCCTCATATCTATCTGTGTATTAATTCATTAAATATGTTTCTCATATATATCTATCCCTTCTATATCAAATCGATCTATTCATTTTTCCTATCTGTCCCTTCTATTTATCAATAACTACATAGCAATTCACTATCTGTCCCTCATATCCATATATACCTTCAATCTATCTATCTAGTTATTCAATCTGTGTCCCTCTTATCTATCTACCCATTCATCTACCTATGTACCTATCTACCTACCCATCCATCCTATCTATGTATTCACCTACCCATCTACATATCTATCTACCTTTCAATTAATTCACTATTTACCCACCAATCTATCTATCTATCTATCTATCTATCTATCTATCTATCTATCCACTATGTATTCATTATGTCTCTCATATTCATCCATCCCTTCTACTGTATCTATTTCAAATCTATCACTGTTTTAATTCATTCCATTTATCTACCCACCCTATTAATCTATCCACCCATCCATCCACCTACCTACCAACCCATCTGCCTAACTCTATCTATCTATCTATCTATCTATCTATCTATCTATCTATCTATCTATCCATCTATCACTATGTTTTCATTCACTTCATATGTCTCTTCTATCTATATAATATGTAATCTTATATATTTTTTTTTTAAATGTAGCATCCTACTTTGTCTTTAGGGTTTAGAAATCTGATAACAAAAATATCAGACAGTAAATGAAAATCCATAAATCTTCTAGAACTCTCCAAATTGCCGAAACCTTTTTTCCCACAACTTATTCTCTTCTCATCTCGCGCTGTGCAACAAACATCCTGACAGCATTGCTTGTTCAACAACAGCAAGAATAAGACGCCAAATTAACATATTAAATGGAAGAAATGAATTTGCCAGTTAAAGGATTATGGAAACTAAACATTCTGTCATCTGGCTAATGATTGTAAATGTAAGAGGAGAGTGGAGCGCGGGAGAGATGCGCTTCATACGCAGCTTGTAATATTTTAAGCAGGTTTCCTGAAAACACAGTGTTTGGAAAGGTATGCATGGCTGATGCTGATGGAGAGCATGCTTGTTCATAATGCTCGGAAATTGTTCAACAGCAGCTCATCCATTTATAATATTTTCTTCAGTATATGTCAGCTTGTGTTACTTGCTGCAGTTGTGCAACATGAATTTCCCTGACAGTTCGCTTGGACACTTTGCTTCCTCTTAGGCGCTACTACCCAAGAAGAACATTGCGCTGCTTTTGCTGGCTGGTTGTTCTATACGTATGCACCATGTAAGAAGATGTTTCGCTACACAATTCCACCGTACACTCACTTCTTTTGCTGCTTCTACACCCTCTTATTTAAATATAACATAATGTTGTTACCTCTTACCACCAGCCAGTGGCGGCCAATGACCGCTGGATGTGGTGACATCAGCATTAACAACCTTGCGTCCTGTTATTTTATACATTTTTTCACTTTACATATTTGCATCCCAGAACACAGTTTTTATTCAAGCTTCATCTTTGATTAACACTGGCTGTAGCATCCGCCAGTATTACCTTAGTCTTTCTTCTACTGTTTCATTTTATTATTCAGTTCATTTTTACATTGCAAATAATGCTGGTTCTACCTGGAAACTATTAGGGGCCGTTCACACGGCACAGGACAAATACCGGCCGGTTTGCCGGCCGGTATTTGTCCTGTTTTGAGGCCGTCCTCACGGCCGCGGGAGGGGCGGCTTTTCTCCGCGATGAGCAGAGAACAGCCCTTCCCCCTCCCATTGAACAGCACAGATTCCATCCGGAAACCGGACGGAAGATTGTACATGTTCAATGTTTTGTCGCCGGTCTGCCAGCGACAAAACCGCCGGGCGGAAAACCTGTGCAGTGGAGACTGCTGCACGGGTTTTCCATAGAGCACAATTGTGCTCATTTTCGGCCGGTTTTTCAGGCGGTCTGAAAAACCGCAAACCGCCTGAAAAACCGGCCGAAAACCCGTGCAGTGGGGACATGCCCTTAACAAGCATGTAAGCTGCTGCTGTTTTGTAATATCTGGGTAGATGGAGTTAAAGATGCCATATTCCTTTAATAGTTTTGGGTCAAACAGCTATCCCGCCTGTCTACCCGAAGCTTACCTACAATAAGCTGTGCAGAGCTTGCATTTGTTCTCACAAGGGGATATGCCCCTGCCACACACACCTAGAAGCAGCTTAACTCCCTTTAGAACAAAAGCATTGGGCACCAACATTTAAAAAGAACTGGTCAGCTACTTTGTGCTGCTGGAAATACGGTAAAATAAGGGCGGCTAAGGGGACAAGCTGCTGCGGCTAAGAGGGTCTTGAGAGGCTTCTCCCCGCCCGCTCAATTAACTGACCGTTCTCTCTCTATAGGCAAACATGGGCGAGAGCTGTCAGTTAAGCTGAAAGGGCTAGGAGAAGTGGCACAATGGACTGATCCCTCCCAGCTGCGGAGGTTTCTCCCCATACCAGGTCCAATTTCACTATCCTTAAACACTACAGTAAGGGGAAAAAGCGCTGCACTAAGGTCTGAAAAACTGGCCTCAGAGCACATATTAGGAGATGGAAACAGCACATTCATTGGAGCCTACCTATCTAAAAGGGGTCTATTATTCTGCAGGGTGATATTTAGAATTCATGCTTACGTTCCCTGTTGGCGAGTCAGGCTAAAGTTGCCCAAACACTTTTTATTGCGGTTTGCAAAATGCTGGCTATTGTTTCTCTATTGTTACATGTTTCTCTGTTGGTCTCATTGGACTATGTAGGACCTAATGGACTACGTCAGACCAGCGTTGAATCCATTTCTTGAATTAAATGGTCAATAGTAGTGTTTATTTTTTTAAAAAGTGTTTTTGTGCTTCTTGGTGTTTTATTATTATTATTTTTTTTTACCATTTCATTCTTGTGGTAGCAATTGAGGTTTCTAAAAGACACCTCACCATTACTAGAGCTACGGCTTTGTGTCAGTAAGTGTTTTTTGTCACCACAAGGCTGCAACTAATCCCCTGTTACTATTACCCCAATAACCAAGACATCAAAAGTACTGGGAACATTGGGATAACCGCCACAGGTGGCGGACTATCCAATGTGATAGTACACTTCTGGTGCAGCTACTGCCCAGTATCTTCAGGGTGGGCTATCCTGCCCAAGCACCTTTTCCTTTTTTCTTAGCACACGTAGGTTTGAACACTATAACACTATTTTGTGCAAAGTTACTCTTCTAATTTTTTCACCTTTTTCTGTAATGTTAGGCTTTATTTTTATGTAATTCTTACATTGCATTTTTGTAAATAATATGGGGGGGGGTCTATTTTTTACATTTCTTGTTAATTCTTCAACAGCAAAAGTGACATTAACATAAATTTTGAAGTTGTTTCCCTCGCTGACTTTTATATAGGTGATATTAAGTTTTAGTGTCACAAGGGTGGGGCTAGAAGTTGCGGTTTGGGCGGTTTCTGTTTTTTTAGTACAATCTTTATGTGTTTTTTTTCTTAATTATTTTATTTTACATATTGTGCCCCCATAAGGTCAGAAAAAAACCCGTGGGAGGCATTTCTATATAACTTTTTTCTTTTTTTTTTTTACTGACTTCTCATGTAACTATGGCCGATACATTGACCCCAGTCACATCCCGGGGGCATCCCAGAGACCCCACTGCCTATACATGATGCCATTTGAACTGAAAAATAGTGCTGTGGGCTGCACTCCATCAGTTTTGACAAAATCTATGATGGAGGCTCTTAATGTAAACTCCTACGCAGATGTGAACCAGGCCTTAAACAGTCAGGCGGTCCTGCCGAAAAGGGCAGATTCAGTCGACTTTTCTTTATTCAGTATAAGGCCTTGTTAATAGGCTACCGGTCATTTACTAGAGAAAATCTAGAAAGCAAGTGAAACACATTTAAAATGTTTCTTGTGTTTCCATTCCAGTTCCTTGTAGATCTCAAAACCTGGAACTCATCAGACAGATAATAATATACAGATGACTGCAATTGTCAGAGCAAGAACAACTGACTCATAAACACTGTTTCGCTGACTACTGTTTTTTTCCAGGCTGCAATTAAATATTTCTTCTGCAGATTACCAGGCAATGTATATAGCTTATCATGAGATGTTTGCTGCAAAGTAATGTTCTTTTTTAATATCGGACACACCTTAAAAGAAAAAAAAATGGGGCCAGACACAAAACCAAATGGTGCCTGCGAGGGTGTCATTAGTCAGAAAAAATAGGCATGACCACATTGCTCTAAGCAGCAATTGGGTCCAAGAGAGAAGAACTCCAGTTCAACGACCAGACCAGACAGACTAGAAATTGCAGCTGGTCGTCATCTGGAGATGTAGCAAGATGTACCCAGGACAATACCTAGCAGACATAGCAAGGGAATAAATCCAAAAATTGGTTGAACCAGAATGACTAATGAAAAAGACACGCCCAAAATCAGAAGCTGAAATCAGGACCTAAAGACTTAAAGGGGTTGTCTTATCCCAAAGTTTCCTAGGATGCATGAACAAAATAATGCTGCTTTGCTCTGTCACTTCCTGGTCAAGCTGTCTGTAATTAGCATATCAGCTCAGTGTATTCAGACCTCTGCTATTTAGATAAATCTCATGCTGTCAGGGCCAGGGAAGCTTCTGGGGTAAAATAAACAGCAATAATTACTGGCTTTTGTCTAAGAGATCAGATAACAAACAAGCTCTCACTGTCTGAAGTTGTGAGCTGCTGCAACCTGTGTGATGACATCACTCCATGCTATCAGATAGAATAAACAGCAGGGATGGAGAAGGTCCGTCACTTGGGGAACCAGAGAGAGCACAAAAGGTGATAAAATCACTTGTAGCTCCTTAACAAAAAAAAAAATGAACAACGCAATATATTTGGAAAATATCTTTATTTAGTGATCCAAACATGTTGAAAGCTAATCTTTGTAGCGAGACAACCCCTTTAATCAATGACGACGTTTAGTCAGGTCTTAAAGGATTTCTCTCATCAGGCTGTTTCACAGCATCGTTTTACTGGTGATAGCCTACAATCTCCGATTTACTTATACTAGTAGTATGGAGTGGAAAGGGGGAGAATGTTGAACATAATTTCCGGCTGCCTCCTCATTCAGTGTTTCTGGACCTTGGTTCTTAAATTAACACCGTCTCAGTAACCAAAAAAGCCCCCCACAATCCTAAACAAAAATTAAAGGGGTTGTCTCACTACATTGATCCATCTTACTTCAGTCCTGTTTTCTTGGTTTCACTTTGAATTCAGGGGCATGTTTATTGGTTTCTACTAGGCTGCAGTAGAAGTCACGTCTGTAGATATAGCAACCAGTGCTGGCAGCCTATCATGAGAGATTGAACAGGTCCGTAGCTATAGCGACCTGAGGAGCTGATGCAGCCCATACAAGAGGGGATATCTAGGAATAGGTAGGACACTGTTAATGGACACATATTGATAAGTGACTTGTTTTTGCGAGATCTTTAACATAAAAATCAATCCTTGTAGTGAGACAACCCCTTTAATAAAGGGTTGTTCTCAGCTTGCTGTTTCACAGAGCCTGCTTCAGGCTCACAATACCTGCTTAGGCTGTGGGCAGTTGTACAGCAGTGACTGACATTTCAGCTCTGCTATTCCTAGTGAAACCTCTAAGAGGAACATTGTTAACAGAAGGGTTAAACTGAAAGGGTAGAAGGCTACAGAGTTTTAATGGGCTAAAGTTTGTCAATAAGAAACATAAATAAGCTCCTGTGCTGCTGATAAGACACAACAGGGATTTACTTGAGCTAGAAATGATATCCAAGTGTCACATTATTGGACGGAAAATTTCACACATCCTCCTTTGAGTAGTTTATGTTAATAAGGGTCTTGACCACAGTAATATGAATGAGTGTGCGATGCGTTTAATAATCTATTGTGCGCTCAATTTTATATTCATTCCATCCTTTTGGCAAAATATCTGTGTAATTACATTAGCTACCTTGACATTACAGTGCAATATAGCACTGTCAAACAAAAGATCCTGAAGCAGCCTGCACTGAATACTACACGGTGCACTCGGCAGTAGCTTTCATCAGAATTTATCTGTATATGCATTTATTGAGATTCATCTGCACTCGGCAGAGACCATTAGAAAGATATCAGCACGTGGCTGATGGTTTCAGGATGCAGATAAATGGCTTTTCATACCGGCTTTAGAAATCATTATCCTGGTACAAGGATGCAAACAAAGGGGCAAAGTGCTGACCACAGCAACATACTCACTGCAAGTGTAGAAATGACAAGGCAATTTGTCTGTCGTGTCATGATCTCTTCCTTTCTTAAGATAGATTTGACAGCAAAATTTAAGAAATCCCAGCAAAATTAACAGTTATTGAGCCGCTGAAAATTTCATTCGAAGATCAAGCACCTCAATAATTTCTGAGGTTTAACAGTTTTATAGAGAGGAAAAAAGAAGAATCCGAGAGCAACTACAGAAAAAGAAAGAGAGCTCAGTTGTCCAAACTGGATACGTTATTGTAGTTAGAAAGAGCTGTAGTGATCAGCTGTAACATGCAGCAAGTGTTTAACTACAGCGCCACCACAGGGTAAATGAAGCATTACATGACACCCATTGAAGTCAATCGGTTGTCCATGTAAACACCTGAACATATCGGTTGCTACAGAGTAGGGGATGCTCTACTAGCCAATGAATTGGTGGGTAGTGATTTGCCTAAGTGAAATGAATCAGGATCAGGATGAAGAAAAGGAGACAGACTCTTTGAGGAAATGTAAGGGCATGTCCCCATGGCACGGGTTTTCGGCTGGTTTTTCAGACAGTTTGCGGTTTTGCAGACCGTCTGAAAAAACGGCCGAAAATGAGTACAACGGGGCGCTATAGAAAACCCGTTTTTTCCGCAACCCCCCCCCCCCCAAAAAAAACACACACACGGCCATGGGGACGACCGCAAAACAGGACAAATACTGGTTGGATAAACCGACCGGTATGTGTCCCTTGCCGTGTGAACGCACCCTAAGTTTGGTCTCCATAACAAGGAGTGGAGCATGGCCGTCTACAAGTTAGATCATAAACTCAGGCAGGCAGTCTAAAATTGTGCCAGATTTATCACGGTGGCTCATATTGTTTGATAATTGTGCTAAATCTTTAGACATGTCTAGCTTTATTTTATAGACCAACTAATAGTGTACTTTCTAAGCCAAACTTTTGGCACATTTCTGGCACAGCATGGCCATGCCCACTGTGGCAGGGTGGCTTTAAAGAGTATACTATATAAAACAGAGAAAATAATGCCTTCTGCTGTGAATTATGGTTGGAAGACCTCACGAAGGACTTGGTTGGGAGTGGGTACAAGTTCATCTCCACTCCAGAATTCGAGATGCTTAGGCTTATTAGATGACACCTAAAGATGTGAGCTCTTCAGAGAGGGGACAGCTGCTGGGCTATGGCTAGCTCACTTACTCCCAGGAGAAGGGCAGGTGTTGCTGACCTGAGGAATCATTAACCAGAGGACACTGCTATGAATGCTACTGTTTGTGCTGCTGGGCAGTAGGCTCAGGTCATGGCTAATGAAGGACATGAATGTTTAGTGATAAGCTACACAGTCTAGGGAAGGCATCCTCAAACTGCGGCCCTCCAGCTGTTGGGAAACTCCAACTCTCATCATTCCCACTGTTATAGATATATAAATGCATGATGGGAGTTGTAGTTTCGCAACAGGTGGAGGGCTGCAGTTTAAGGATGCCTGGTCTAGGGTCTATGTTATGGATTTGTGTACATTCACTTGTACTGCTTGAAGAATAAAGCTGGCAGAGGACAGTTTTTAACCAACGCTGTTGTTGGTGTGACATGTGTTGATGTGCCATGAATCAACTGACCAAGGAGATGGCAATGCCAAGAGCTAATAAACCCTCAGATTGTCCAATATGGTCTTTGCATTAAAAAGTTTGACACCCTTTTTAGTGCAAAGCCAGGCCTACCTCTCTGAATGATTTGGAAACGGGGTGTGGCTCAGCCAAAAAGTGTCTAAAGTCCATAATACCTGTATCTGTGACACACTGTGGAAAAAACACTTTTCTATGGAAACCACAATAGCAAATATGTTCTGTCAATTTTTCACCTATTTGTTCTACATAGACTATTGCAGTATAATGGTGTACCATGAGTAATCAGAGACAGTACATTAAAATCCTGAAAGCAGAGAGGAAGAAACTAAACGCTGGACTCCACAAAGACTATGGATGTATCGCTGACATAACTGAAATACAGACATTATTAAATTATTTTTTTTAAAAGATTTTGTACCCCCTTATAAACGTGATATAGTTTACAGATAACAATCCAGAATCTGACATCTATCAAGTCCCATTGCTGGTGGTAGTCTAAATTTATATATATATATATATATATATATATATATTATATATTATAATATATATATATATATATATATAATATATATATATATATTATATATTATATAAAATACACATATACACACACACAATGCATAAACATTGTTTTCATTCTGTTTTTTTCCGATCTGTACATATTTTCAGAAATGTTAACAGTTTTATTGTATTATTCATACCTCAGCTCCCTGTTTGGGGGAAAGTTCTACACACAAAAAAATCTACTTTTTTCCAGTGTTACGACTTTGCATTTCATAGATTATTTGTTTAATATATTTCTGACAGCTGACAGGTTCTCACCAACTGAAGTGCAACTAAAATGTCTGAATACAAATGAACATCTCTTGTTTACTCTAAGCCTGATATATATATATATTTTTTAGTATAGCTAAAAATCTAAATATAGTGGCATCCCCCCCTCCTACCCCCATATATGAACTGAACCATGTTATTGCTATGGTCAAAACTACAACTTGCATGTGAAAATTAAAAATATAAAATATCATAGAAAATGTCCAGATAGATAACCATAATTCAGGTCATTTCATTTTTAGTTGTTGCTTTCCATCTAATTTACCCTTCTATGACAATTTTACCATTCAATGTAAACCAAACAGGAGGCATCTGATCAGCTACCTAATGTAATGTAACTCTCACCAACTGTGTTTAAAAATCTGTCTAATTGTCTATTAGTCTGCCTCATTTGTTACATTCTGAAAAAAACAAACACTTGGACATGATTAACCCCTTTTGCTTCAATTTCATGCTACTTGCATCTAAGTGTTCACGAATCTACAGGTAACACCCTTAAATGCGGTAGTGAGAAGACGTGGTTGATGCCAAACTGTTCCTCCTTCCAGTGACTACTTTCTGTTCTGAAACAGCAGTCATGGATACATAGCATGCCAGGGAGGCAGCAGAGAGGATGGGGGTAGTATGGCTTATTAGTGTCACGTTATGTTTGCTCACCAAGCCTCTCATGCATCTCAGGCGACACTACAGTGAAGAGGAGGTCTGCACTGTGGATGATGGTGGTCATTTCCCCCGGGGCACACTTTGAAGGTGGTACTAGTACTCAAACTGCCTGGGATGGTGGGTGAGGTGCCCTTGGTGTGTGGTGCAGATAATCAGGCAGGAGACAAAATTGGCAGACAAATCCACTTCTCCTTTACTAAGTGTAAGGTGATAAACACATACAGCTTGGATTATTCACACAGCCTCGGTACAGATTAGCAGATTGCACAGCTCAGGTTAAGAAACGCCACCAGGAATGCCCGATAAGGTCCCCAAAGTATCGGTCTATTCAAACAAGGAGCCTTTCTGAACCCCAGGTGATCCGGACAACCCATCTATCAACTGAATTAGTGTTGAGTCCGGCCAAAGGCAAACTGATCATCAACTATGGTGAGGTCGTAATATCTCACACCTCGACTTATGGTGTCTCCTTTTAGACAGTTGCATCCTCTTTCATGGAGTTGTCTTATTCAGAGAGTGTATTGCAAGTGTGGCAGTGAGCAAGAGAGGGAATTTGGTCCTCAGGTACCATGAGGCCACTCTTGTCTTGTCCAGGGATAGAGCATGAACTGTTCAACAACAAACTAATAAATGACTAACCAGGGCAAGCCAGTTACAGGGCAATATAGAGACTAAGGACCTACCCTTGGTCTCCTAGGCAACACCTCTTGCGGTGAACTTGTGTAGTACAGTAACCATTTGTCTACTTTACTTTAACACAGTCTTACTCTTCCTGCATTAGTCACAAGCACTATATCTAACACAATAAGGTTCTACACAATTTTAGTAGTGTGCAATAGCACCTGTCATGCACACTACAGATGAAACCATTTCATACCTCCTCTATGTCTCAAGCTACCCTCTCCTCCTCTACAAGCGTGTGTAACACTACTATTACAACCCTGGTTGTAAGGGTGTGCTCATATGGCTAAGTTGGTAGAAACGGCAAATTCAGATAGGGTCACCACTGTTATTGGTACAATCAGGTCTTTTTGGCTGCAGAACATGTCCTTGCTTAATGGAAATGTTTATGTAAAGGTTCTGATTAAAGAGTGCTTGTCAAAAAGAGTTGGTAATTTACAACTGCTGGTCTCTGAGGTGCAATTTTCCATGCCTTCCTGAGGAATACTTTACTCACATCTATTAATTTTTAGATATCCCAAACCAAAGAATGCTCCTAAAGAATTCATTAAGTGTGGTTTCATTCTCCTAAAATATGGACCAACTGCCTTACCAGAGATGGACTGAGTGCAATTTGGGTTCTAGAATATTAAAGATCATGATACCACTATAGCCATGATACATTTGACTTGGGTTAAAAATCATTTTGAAGAACATTTAAACATTGCATTTTCCAGGCTTGAACTTCAGGCTGGGCTTAAACTGTGTTTTTTATGGGTATTTTGCATCAGTATTTGTAAGCCAAAACCAGGTTTAAAACGTACAAGAAAGTGTAATGGAAAGGCTTGTACCTTGTGTGTGATTTGGACCCATTCCTGATTTTCGATTACAAATACTAATGCAAAACATATGATAAAAAGAAGGTCATGTGAACCCAGCCTTAGTAAGTATTCTAATTAATGAAGAGGCTGTAGAGCGCCTGTGGCCACAGGCTCTTAATCCCCAAATGGTCTTTCTGTGCCTACAGCTCAGACATATCTGTTGCTCCTGTCATCTACCTTGTGTCCTAAATACTGTTGTATTGCACAAGTACTATGTTCTAACACTATTTTTACGTTTTTGTGAACAATAGACCAATTATATTGCACCCGTGACTAATCTGTCCATTTTCATTTTTTATTTGTACAGTCAAAGGAAAAGTTAAAGTATCACAAGCCAAGAATTATTCCAACCTGTGCCAAAACCAATAAAGCTCTTGGAGATTACTGAGACCTTTATAACTCTATCACACTGGGCATTTGTCTGCTTTTGTGGTATAAAAGTGACCTGGTTGGCACTGCCAGGATGTAATGTTATTAAACTGATATTTCTATCAAGACAAAACAATGACCCGTATCAAAGAGAAAATAAATATAGTCACATACCTTTCTGAAATAATGGATGGTGGAAGGCAGGTACGGGGGATTTCTCTATCAGCGATGGCTCACAGAAGTAGGCTCGCAGCCAGTCTGTGCACTGTTTCAGTGGTGCAATCATTTCCTGAGGGCCCTTGCATACCTTGAAAGACGTCGAGGCATCCTCAGCCCTGCAAGCAACAGAACATTAATGTGTTTTCCTTCCAACCATGTTATGTTACTTTCCTGCAATAAATTAGCAAGCAAAACAAACCCAACTCAATAGAAAACACACATCTACACTCTAGTAACACGTGTAGTCATGGGCTGTTTGAAATTAAAGGAAGTTATTAACCAGATTAGGATTAAAGAGATATCAGCCATTAAAAGTTACTGCACAATATATTTTATTAAAATGAGGAAAACAATGGAATGAAATAAGGAAAATTTAAAGCACACAACCTATGATCTAAGATAGTACTGCACTCTGTGAAAATGTTCCATGAAATACTGTCTTTGCTAGGCACATCATATAGTTTGCTACTTGTCACCGTAGAGAATTTTTTTTGAAGAGCCACATAAAGTGATTTTTGTTATGGCATCATGCATTAGCCATTTATGAGAAGGATTTAACTATACTTTCACATGAAATGACTATCTCTTTCCAAATAGGGGTATAAGGACATCACAAGGAGGATAATCTCTGTTAATGATCTAGAGCAAAGCACTAGAATCTAAAAGTGGCCCTTGCTCCAACAAAGCAGATCCTGCCCACCCGTATCCTACATGGGTATCCACTTTGAATAACCAATATATACTGCTCTCTTTGACCTGTAGTGGTGGCTGTAGTAAAAATATATGGCTAGACTGTAGAGAGTTTCTTGATCAGGACCCATGGTGGGCAGCTGATCACCAGTTTGGTTTCTGTTCAAATACCCTGGTTCTAGAAAAAAATAAGCCCTGCCCTGATAATAAATCCTAGCTTGATTTTTCAGGGTTTTTGAAGTAGGCATCAAATATAAGACCTGCTCAAAAAATAAGCCCTAGTTAAAGCCGGGAACGCTGATCAGGACTGACCATGTCAGCCCAGCCATTCCCTGCATAGAGGAGGGGGATTCGCCATCTTAATCATGCATAGCCACTGATCTCCTGCCTCCTCGCTACCCGGGCTCCACGTTCCAAAATGCCGACAGTCCAGAATTGGCCATCAGCGGAACAGATAACGAGCATGGGAGGCTGCCCGACTCTCAAGTGCAAAAATACCAGCGGAATAAACTGCAACAAGGAGCCTCAGGTACTGTGCTGTGCTGGCCGCTACCTTTCTTGCAGCATCACCTGTAGGGCTGCTCAGACGCCTGAAGTGTGCTCAGTGGCACTTCCGTGACTCCTTTTCCCCCGTTACCGTATCTTGGTGGGCTTCTTTGTACTCCTGGACTGGTGATCTCTAAGCCACCTGCATTGTAGTGGCTCTCCTGTAGCCTGTCATGACAGAGGTGCCCAAAGGGACTCCCTTGTGATCTTGGGCTGGTGAGTTCATGAGTTAAAAAAGATAAGTTAAAAAAAAATGTATGAGTTAAAAAAAAAAGACCTACCCAGATAATAAACCCAATATGTTTTTTGGGAGATACACAGAAGGTTTTTAAAGATAAAGAAACCATTTTAAATGGATATTACAGATTTTATTTTATATAAATAATTAATTTCTGGGCCCCCAGCACTGCTGTTTTGTAGCATCCTGGAATACATTCGTCTATACTTTCTGTGCTGCGTGCCATCCATAAGTAGAGGCTCACGCGCCATAGTGAGTGAATAGAGTGCGAGCCTCTGCTGTTGCACAGCACATGGCCCAGAAAGTTAAGAAGAACCGATCCCAAATGCAGGGGCAGAGGACTTGGAGATAAGTATGCAGTTTTTGTTATTTTCCCCCACTCTGGCCCCACTTAATGTTAATTAAATAAAAAACTGAAAACATCCCTTCAATTAATTAACTAACGTTATAGGCACTGACTAAAGGGGGATTGCATCAATATGCACTACAGTAGCTAAAGACCATTTGAGTGTTTCTTACTCAATGCGACATGAGAGCACAGACTCAGTGGTCAAAAAGGCTTTTTGAGGAACAGGTAAAGAAATACAAAATAGAAGATGCCATATAAAGCTCCTGGGTACTTAGACAAAGCTAAAAAGGATGGATACGAAAAAAGAAACTTTTCTTTGAAATCCAGACAATGCAATTCAAAGCGTCTGTCTTGAAATTTTGAATTGTGTTGCCTGGACTCCAAATAAAAGTTTCTTTTTCGGATCCATCCATTTCAGCTTGTTCTTAGCGCATATCAACAAGGGAGTGTTTTTATGCTTCTATTTTGTTTTTCTTTAATAGCAAGACAATCCCTATAATGGAGTGGTTCTGCAGGTGGTGACCACAGACCATTTCTCTGTTCTCATCCTTTTTGGCTGTTATTTTGGTCACTTGTCATTGTTCTCACCTCTAGATGTAGCATGAAGCATTGTCTACAACCCACAGAAGTTGCTCAGGAAGTGCAGCTCATCCAGGATGGCACATCAATATAAGCTGTGGCAATAAGGTTTGCTGTGTCTGTCACCACAGTGTCCAGAGCATGGAGCAGATACCAGGAGACAGACCAGTACACCAGGAGACGTAGGGGGGCAACACCCCAGCAGCAAGACAGCTACGTCCTCCTTTGTGCAAGGCGTAACAGGAGGAGCAGTGTCAGAGCCCTGCAAATATCCATGTGTTTGCTTAAACCATCAGAAACAGAGTACATGAGTGTGGTATGAAGGCTTGACGTCCACTAGTCTGTGTTTTTCTTGCAGCAGAACATTGTGCAGGGCAATTGGCATTTGCCAGAGAACACCAAGATTGATAGATTTGACATTGGCGCCCTGTGCCCTTCACGCATGATAGCAAGTTCATACTGAGCACGTGACAGAGTCTGGAGATGCTGTGGAGAACATTCTGCTGCCTGCAACATCCTCCAGCATGACCAGTTTGGCAGTGGGTCAGTAATGGTGTGGGGAGGTATTTCTTTGGAGGCCCGCATAGCTCTCCATATACTAGCCACAGATACCATGATGGCCATTAGATACCGGGATGAGATCCTCAGACCCATTATGAGACCATATGCAGGTGCAGTGGGTCATTGATTCCTTCTGATGCATGACATAGATTTTTTATATATGAAATAAAGAAGAGCTTTCTATTTATTCTTCACTTACTGGATTGGAGATTGGCTTCATCTTTCTTTTTATTGTATTAATCACATCATCATCAATAGCATTGCAGCTCCTTGAAATCAGCTCTACAAGCACTAAACTTACAAAAATACACAATTTTTATGCAGTAAGTGAAGTGGGAAGTGAGTGAAAACAAAGAGGTACAATGAAAGGCTATGTCCACCTATGTCTACTGTATAAAATGTATCAACTTTCTAAACTGTCTTGATTAGAAAGTTCATATGTAGTATATACAGCTTTGATACAAGCCCATATCTCCCTAGTTATGGACTAGAAGCAAAGTTGTCATGTTCTGTTCCACTCACTCAGCTTCACTGTAGGCTAGCATAAAATGGATAGGATCAGACTTTACAAGATTTGTTTGCAGTCTGTGACTATGAAGACACATAAGTCAATAAAGGAGCTGTTTACCAAAAATGACTGGAAAGTTGTCTCCAAATATCTTATTTTAGATGCACTGGAGTAATGAAAAGTTTGGTTGCAAAAATGAGCATAGCCAGTGCTTATCCAGTCTCTGCAACATTATACCAACTCTATGAAATGAATTAACATATGAATTATCAGTCAGATTTCAGCATCCAAAATGCGGGAACTGGCCTGCGTAGTCACTATGGGAATTAACCCCACTGAGGCATATACAAGCATCAGGTCTAGGATGAGGTCTACTGAAATCGTACACACAGACTGTATGCAGATCCAGCTGTATGTACCGTGCAGTATATTATTGATCCATAGTTGAAATCCAGAGTTTGTCTCATCTCCACCAAGACACACAATGGTTCCCTCCTCTGTATTACAGCTAGTCTTAGCTCTTGCTTGTTTACCTATAAACTCCATACTGCCACATTTATTTTTTCCTGAGTGACCTTATTTGTTATTTGGAGTTTCCAGTCGTTCTGTATGGAGACAGAAGTGTGAGGTCCGTAGAGGGTTTCTTTTGGCCATGTGGCCACCATGAAACAGAACATCCAACTTCATTAACATATTTAATTGGCTGCTTCTACAGAGAATTAGATCCCAAAATGTTTGTGCTGCAGCAGACTTGCAAATCTAGTTGGCCTGTAAAATGATATACTGAGCATTAACAAGCTGGCCTTGCATGACCTCAGACAGAGTCCCAGTCTCTGTGCAGTACGTGTCTGTATTCTATTAGTCTGCTCTGACATGTGCTATAAGGTAATAGGAGGTGCGCCACCTGGAGACTGAAGCAGGTATTGCCAAAAAAGATGGTGTGTTCCAACCATTTCTATTGTTTACTGGAAAGGCCGTTCTATGCATTATTACCTATATACATCCTTCTACAGAGAGTACTTTGAAGTGTCAAGGACATGAGGTAGCAGCACTTGTGATATAGGTATTTACAGGGCTTTATTATATTGAGTACATTCCATGACATCACACTTTCTGTGCAATTTAATGGTGAGGTTTTGGTAACAGCCAAGCCTCTGGATATGGCATAAAAGTTTAGAGGAGTTTTCCCATCTCTTAAAATCCTTTATGAGGTCGCTCGTAGCCCACTCTGTGCCGGCCTTCGAGAACAGGGAGATGGCTTGGACTTTGCCTTCTCCCACTGAAGACAATGTAGAAAATCTGTACCATTTCTGTCATGTGTGCATTCACTCTTAAAGGTAGCCTGTCATTGAAAATGCAAAGCAAGCTACAGGCAGCGTGTTATAGTGAAGAAGAGCGGAGTGCATTTTATTGCATAACTTGTCATTTATAAATTTAAATCTGTGCTCTTCCTATGCTTAGGTGTCCAGTGGGCGGTCCTGACTCACAGCCTTTCCTGCATCAGTTAGCATACAGAAAAAGCTGTCAATCACAGTATATGACCAACCCTTGGACTGAGCAGAGGGGCGATAAAGGTGTGTTCTCTTCACAGACATTGATGGCACATTAATAAGATATGTCATCAATGTCAGATACTTGCGGATCCTACCTAGGGGACCCACACTTATCTCCAGAATGGGCCCCAAAACTCCTTGTTCTGAACAGAGAAGTGGCTGCACTTGTGTGCTGACACTATTAATTTCAATCAGCGTTCCAAGTACAGCTGTTTGGCTCTACTCATTACTCCCATTGAAATGAGTAGAGTGTAACACACAAGTGCGGCCACTTTTTTGTTCAAAACAAGGAGTTTTGGGGCCCATTCTAGAGATAAGTGTGTGTTCCATAGGTAGGATCCACACCTATCTGACATTGAGGGCATATCCTATCGACATGCCACAAATATCTGTGATGGGACAACCCTTTTAAGTGAATAAATGACAAGTTTTACTTGAACTTTTCTATAAAAAAAACTATGTATCAAACTCCTCATGTTCTAGAACATGCTGCTTGCAGATTGGACTGTATTTTAAATATAACAAATTAGCTTTAAGTGGCAGAGAGGCCATCGAGCCACTAAAAAACTTAGGGACAAGTGTGTCTGTAACCTCTGCTGCCTCTATAGTTATACTTGTGCATGCAAAGAAACGGCAAACAATTAGGAGACAGCAATACTTTCTATCTTCACTGGCTACCTGGTCATTTTGTCTATGAGTTTGGGAATAAGTGTTTCACTACATAATTTATTCATGTCTTCCCTCACATAAATAAGGTACATAATCAAGAGACAAGCCTATTAAATAATGAAAAACATAGCCTTCTTATTTAAAGCAAAGATACTGTACTTGCTCTCCACAAACAACTAGCACTTCTGAATATTAAATATTAGCAGGCGTGACACTACTGGCATCCACCCAACAGTACACAAATAAGCAGCCAAAGTAACCACAGGAAATATACACCTTTAGGGTAGAATCTAAGCTGGCATTTTTGCTTAATGTACTATTTCATGATGGGAAAGAAAATTGATTTTTAGCAAAACAATTAGATGTAATACACTTCAAAGACAGTACATGCGTTTGGCTGAATTTCAACGCCAATAGTGTTGCCCATTCTGGTTGCTCAGCTTCAGTTCTGCTTTCTTGAATTCTGCTCATGTTTACAATTAGTAGATTGGTGGTTATTATCCACATTTTATGTTTAACACAGTTGTAGAATTTACAAAGGTCAATTATAAGTATTATCCCAAACCTCTAGAAAATGCACATTACCTACCATTACTGTACATATGTTTCATTTTTGTGTCTATTTTTAATTTTCTTCCTATCATCACTTCTGGTCGAGTGTGTCATTTAAAAAAAAAAAAAAAAAAAAAAATCACAGCAACAATCAGGAAACTGGGGCTTCAAAAGAATATAAAACTTAGATTTTAATAGTAAATAAATAAAAAAAAACTATCCCTATCACACCCTATAGTGAAAAAAAAACCTGCCTATATGAAGTAGGGAACCCGCCCTGACAAGGGCGACCCTACTAAAAACTCCTAAGTAACCACCCTATCAGTCCCTACTGTGTCCATATAAAAGTTGGTTACAAAAGGGGGACCTAAATAAATATGTTGCCACAAATGGTCCCCCATGTTTTTTTTTCTTTCTGTATTTATTGGGCCTCTTGTATTTTTGTCTTCTTTTGGGAGGACCATTTGTTGCAACATATTTACTTAGGTCCCCCTTTTGTAACCAACTTTTATATGGACACAGTAAGGACTGATAGGGTGGTTACTGAGGAGTTTTTAGTAGGGTCGCCCTTGTCGGGGCGGGTTCTCTACTTCTTATAGGCAGTTTTTCTCTCAATAGGGTGTGATAGGGATAGTTTTTTTAAAATTATTTATTTACTATGAAAAGCTAAGTTTTATATTCTTTTGAAGCCCCAGTTTCCTGGTTGTTGCTGTAATTTTTTTTAGAAAGTCTGGAAGGGTTATTTATTTTTTCTTTATTAGGGGTTTTGTCTGGATTGCCCTATTTAGCACAAATCTGGTCCTGTGAACGTAGAGTGTGTCATTTGATTAAAAACAAATTGTTGGGAAAATAAATGAAGCAAATGAACCTCTATCTATTAACCTGGATATGTAAGACCCTAAAAATGGGCAATACATAGATAAAGGTCATTACAATATAATTTGTAAAACTTATTGGGGAGAACTCATTGGCACTGGCATACATTTCAGCTCTAATTTATGACATAGTCTGGCATTATAGCAAAATGTGTTGGACCACTGAGACCATGACCTGTCCAGCTAAGCTCCACCCACTTTTTTGGCAAATGTGTCATAAAGCTGCCAAAAAGTTAAAAAATTTTGCTCGCAGTTTACACAAAAAATTGTACATTTTGTACATCAGAAAACTGGTGCACATCAATAGATGAATTATCCTGATGGTGTTGTCAAAAACAACCCATTTTATAAATGAAAGCTGGCAATCTGATGATTGCTGTGGGTCTTACTTCTCTAAGGCCATGTTCACACGGCTTAAAATGGGCCGTATTTCGGTCCGTAATTACGCGCGGAAGTGCGCCAATTACGGGCCGAAAACGGCCCATTCATTACGGTAATTCCCAGTTCTCATAGAGAACTATGGATTACATCTCCTCTCCCCACCCGGCGAAGCCGCCGGGCGGGGAGATAATTGACATGTGAATTACTAGCGGCGTATACGCGCCGCTGGCAATTCAAGTCTATGGGCCGGCAAAGTGTCGGCCCCCTGCTCAGTCCCCCGCTCCCGCCCCCTGTCACACGGCGTAATTGCGGGGCGTAATTACGCCCTGCATATACACCGTGTGAACATAGCCTAAGCCCTGGGTTCAGCGATTATTGGTAGGAAAAATGTATAATTATATGCTGTTCATTTAAATATCAGCCATATGACACATGGAAGCCCCAGTACTGTAAGTGGTTGTCTTCATGAGACAAGCTTTGTAACACTTCCAACTCTAGGGGTATGTTCACGAAGCGTCATTGCGGGGCGTATTTCGGTGCATAATTGCGCTGCAATATGACCCAAATACGGCCCACAACTACGGTAATACATAGCTCTCATTGAGAGCTATAAATACCTGACGTTTTGCCTGACGCACGTTACGGGGAAAGTGAAAGTCTATGGGAGACGGCACAGAGCTTTTAGAAGTACAGAGGGTACGGAAAGTATTCAGACTCCATTACATTTTTCACTTTTTGTTTCATTACAGCCATTTGGTAAGATTCAAAAAGTTTATTTTTTTTGCTCATTAATGTATACTCTGCACCCCATCTTGAAAGGAAAAAAAATAGAAATGTAGATATTTTTGCAAATCTATTAAACAGGAAAAACTGAAATATCACATGGCCTTAAAGGGGTTTTACCACAAAGTAAAATTGATGATGAAAGTTTGTAAATTAAATAATAAAAATTTTCACCATTCATCATTATTAAAAATTCTGGACCGTTTTTGTCTTAGCTGCTCCTTTAGTGATCCATAGTGAACAGCTCTTCTCCAGGGGATACGACCAGGGATGAGAGCTTCTCAGTCCTGGCCGCACATGCGCAGACATCACCTCTCCTCTCAGGCAGCTACTGAGTGTTCAACCCCAGGTCATTCTACTCCCGTCCTCTGTACTCCTTAGTAATTTGTGAAACAGTGCAAATAACATAAAAAAAGAAACCTCAATGAGGTCTGTGCATTGATAAAGAGAAAATAAATCTACAGGTTTGATTCCTGCAGGGATTTGAACCGATGACCCTTGTGCTGTGAGACAAAAGCTTAATCTCTGAGCTACATTGTAGCTACTTACAGTTCTGCACATAAACAGACTTTTCTTTGACTAGAGAGAGGAAAGGCATGGTGATGTCATCCTGCTGGGTCACATGATCTGCAATTCAAACAAATCACACACGCCCTCTTCTGAGCACACAGAGCTGAAGAGCTGGATGCAGGGGGTATGAAATGAGATCGTGGCAAAACCCCTTTAAGTATTCAGACCCTTTGCTCAGTATTGAGTAGAAGCACCTTTTGAGCTACTACAGCCATGAGTCTTCTTGGGAAGGATGCAATAAGTTTTTCACACCTGGATTTGGGGATCCTCTGCCATTCTTCCTTGCAGATCCTCTCCAGTTCCTCTCCCCAGAGATGCTCAATTGGGTTTAGATCAGGGCTGTGGCTGGGCCAGTCAAGAATGGTCACAGAGTTGTTCTGAAGCCACTGCTTTGTTATTTTGGCTGTGTGCTTAGGGTCATTGGGCCGGAGGTTCATCTTCTAACAAGACAGTCTGAGGTCCACAGCACTCTGGAAAAGGTTTTCATCTAGGATATCTCTGTACTTGGCCGCATTCATCTTTCCTTCAATTGCAACCAGTCGTCTTGCCCCTGTAGCTGAAAAACACCCCCATAGCATGATGCTGCCACCACCATGTTTCACTGTTGGGATTGTATTGGGCAGGTGATGAGCAGTGCCTGGTTTTCTCCACACATACCGCTTAGAATTAACACCCAAAAAATCAATCTTCATCTCATCAGACCAGAGAATCTTATTTCTCATAGTCTAGGAGTCCTTCATGTGTTATTTTGCAAACCGTATGCAGGCTTTCATATGTCTTGCACTGAGGAGGGACTTCTGTCGGCACTCTCTGCCATAAAGCTCCGACTGGTGGAGGGCTGCAGTGATAGCTGACTTTGTGGAACTTTCTCCCACCTCCCTACTGCATCTCTGGAACTCAGCAACAGTGATCGTGGGGTTCTTCCTTACCTCCCTCACCAAGGCTCTTCTCCCACAATTGCTTAGTTTGGCTGGACAGCAAGGTCAAGGAATAGGTGTGGTCGTCCCAAGCGTCTTCCATTTAGGGATTATGGAGGCCAATGTGCTCTTAGGAACCCTGAGTGCTGCAGAAATTCTTTTGTAACCTTGGCCAGATCTGTGCCTTGCCACAATTCTGTCTCTGAGCTCCTTGGGTAGTTCCTTAGACTTCATGTGCTCTGACATGCACTGTGAGGTCTTATATAGACAGGTGTGTGCCTTTTCTAATCAAGTGCAATCAGTTTAATTAAACACAGCGGGACGCCAATGAAGGAGTAGAACAATCTCAAGGAGGATCAGAAGGAAATGGACAGAATGTGAGTTAAATATGAATGTCATAGCAAAGGGTCTGAATACTTATGACTATATGATATTTCAGTTTTTCCTGTTTAACAAATTTGCAAAAATATCTACATTTCTGTTTTTTTTTTCTTTCAAGATGGGGTGCAGAGTGTACATTAATGATCAAAAAATTGAACTTTTTGGATCTTACCAAATGGCTGCAATGAAACAAAAAGTGAAAAATTTAAAGGAGTCTGAATAATTTCCGCACCCACTGTATGTGTTGGCCAGCGTGTACTTCTAAAACACCCAGCGTATTGCGGCGCGCACAAGTACATGCAGCAATACGCCATGTGAACATGACCTAGTACGTGAAGTAATGATTTGTTTTGTATTTTTTTTTTCATCGAGCAGCTTTGACTATGCTTCTCGACTACCAAGATGTTTATGAACTGTGAAAGCTACAGACCTGCCTTATTCAACAACAAGACAATACTGCTAGCTAGAAAAGTAGTAGTACAAAACTGTATAACCCTTAACATGTGAGAGTGAAATCTAACAAGTAACAAAACACTAATCAAATCTCATTCTATTGGGCATGCCATTTTGTATGTTTTGGCATGTGAATGGCTTAGTGTGCAGTTGAAGGGCCATCATCCTCAACAAATTGCTTAAGTTTCACATAAATAAGTGGGTGGTTTGGTGGATCTACAACCATGTTGCATGTTTGGGCGAGTTTGCACAAATCGGTGGGTGAATTTTTGGCTTGCTAGATTGGTTTAGCTAGATTGATACATTGGTTGGATTGGTGGGTTTTGATTGATAATGGGTGGATTGGTTCAGATGAGTAGTTGTTTAGATTAGTAGGTTTGTAGGAATTGGTGGGTAGATGAAGGTGGGTAGACAAGTGTAGTTACATGTTTCAAAGTAGACATGTTTATTTACTGGTCAGTAATGAGTTATTTACCATTTATCTGTAATATTTCCCTCGTTAGTAGCTTGCTCATATTGGATCAGGAGGTTGGAGTAGATATAAAGGGATAATAAGAGCTTATAGAAGAATTGATAGTGGATAGAAAAGGAGGCAAATGGATTTTTATAAATTTTAAAGTAGACATGTTTTCTAGCCATTAATAAGACATCTACCATATATCTGTAATATTTCCCCTCTTCAGGAACTTGCTCAAGTTGGATCAGGAGGTAGATGGTTTGGTGGAGTGGATCTCGAGAGATTAGGGATGGGCGAATTTCTCAAAAATTCAATTCAGTGACTTCGCAGAATTTTCAGACAAAATTAGTTTCGGTCCGAATTACTTTGGGATGAATTGCGTTAAAAAACAGCTATTTCCAGGCTGCACTGAGCCTGTAGGGTGTTCACTATCAAATTCCCTGGGCACTTAAGAGGGCAAAACTAACCAAAATACTGAAGCGGGAATGTAGCCTGATAGTCATGGCAACGACAGCTGTAAAAAAAACAAGCTTAGGGCTCAGGTGGCAACATCCAGAGTGTGGAGGTGACGGCAGCAGCCACAGCAGCATGAGGTTAGAGAGTGGCACAATGACATTCTGGAGGTGGCAAAAACAGGAGTAGGCCACAGAGTGGCACAATGACACAGTGTGGAGGTCATGGCAGGAGAAACAGCAACAGCATGAGATTCTGGAGGTGGCAAAAACAGGAGTAGGCCACAGAGTGGCACAATGACACAGTGTGGAGGTGACGGCAGCAGCAACATGAGGACAGAGAGTGGCACAATGACACAGTGTGGATGTCACGGCACCAGCAACAGCAGCATGAGGTCATAGAGTGGCACAATGACAGTGTGGAGGTGGGTGGCAATACCAGTCCCTGGTAAAGATGGTTGGTGGCAGATGGAGAAACTGTCAGCAGATGTGTGGCATCAGACGGGTGGCGGCATCAGAATAGTGGCTGAGGCAGGTAGTTTGAATCCAGACTCATTTCTCAAAGTTTGGGTGAGGCGTCATGGCTGATGTAATCTGACGCCTAAGGCATTGGTGTGTGGAAATCCTGGCCGATCCACGCTTGATTCATCTTGACAAAGGTCAGTCATTCCACATTTCCCGTGGACAAGCGGGTTCTCCTTGGGGTAACGATGGCCCCCGCCGCACTGAACACCCGCTCTGATGCCACACTACTGGCCGGGCAGGACAGCTTCTCCACTGCAAACTCGGCAAGTTGCGGCCACACATCCAGTTTGGCTGCCCAGTAGTCCAGTGGATCTTCTAACTGGGGTGGCAGAGTGCTGTCTAAGTAGGCCACCACCTGTTGGTTCAGGGACTGCTCCAGGTCCTGCTGCTGGTGACTGCCTTCCTCACTAGGCGGATGAAGGAAGCTGCTCATCAGTGACTCCAGACTTAGGTTGCTGCTGATGGAGCTGGTACTGCTCCTACCCCCCACCCTCCCCCAGCAGCCACGGCAGTAGTACGTGAGCACTGAAGAACCCCCCGGTCAGACCTATCAGAGGAGGGACGATGCCGCACATAGACAGCGGCCAACTGACTACGGAGGGTTTCCCTATAGTATTTGAGTTTGTCCTCCCTCTCAGCAGCTGGGAAAAAGGCTCCCATTTTGGACCGGTAGCGAGGGTCCAATAGGGTGGAGAGCCAGAAGTCATCCCTCTGCCGGATGCTGACTATTCGGCTGTCACTAGCCAGGCAAATCAGCATGCTGCGGGCCATCTGCACAGGTGACTCCGAGGGACTCCCTGCCTCCATCTCCACTGTATACTGCCACGGTGCTTGCGGGTCATCAGCCTCGTCTTCCTCATCTCCATCTACCTCCTCCAGCTGCTCCTGCTCCTCCTCTCCTGTCACCTGGGTAGAAAATCCACTCATTTCACCAGACAATGCTTCTGCTCCAATGTCCTCCTCCTCCAGTTCAGTCCCCACCGGACTCATGTGGCCACGAGATGTAGTCGCCACCTCTTCAGTCCTCTGCCCAGACAGATTTTTCAGCATCTGTTCCAGGACATGAAGCAGTGGAATGACATTATTCATCCCGTAGTCCTGGCGACTGACAAATAACGTTGCCTCCTCGAATGGCCTCAGAAAACGGCAGGTGTCACGCATGAGCTGCCACTGGCTGACATAAAAGTTACACAGGGGAGTACTCCTGTCCGCCTGGATCATCAAAAAATCGTTAATGGCCTCTCTCTGTTCATAGAGTCGGTCCAACATGTGCAGGCTGGAATTCCAACGGGTGGAAACATCGCATATCAGAGTGTGTTGGGGAGGCCGTTCTGCCGCTGCAATTCGAGGAGGGTGTTCCTGGCTTCGCAGGAATGGATGAAGTGCATGCACAGTTTCCTGGCCATTTTCAGAATCTTTTGAAGATCGGTGGAAGACTTCAGGAACCTTTTCACAACCAGATTGAACACGTGCGCCATGCAGGGCGCACGGACCATCCCTCCTCGGTGCAGCGCGGACACCATGTTCCTCCCATTGTCCGTCACCATGGTTCCGATTTGCAGTTGGCGTGGAGAAAGCCAATCATCGAATTCTTGCTGCTTGCCGAGGAGCAGTTCCTCCTCTGTGTGACTTCGTTCGCCGTGGCAAGCCAGGTGTAGAACTGCGTGACACCGCTGTGCCCTACTCATGTGGTATGATGGAGCAGCACTTGTGGAGGCTGAGATGGTGGTGATGGTGGAGGAGGAGGAGGCGGACATTGGCGCAGGAGCAGCAGTTTGACAACGTGGAGGAGAAAGCGACGTCTCCTGTCCAAGTTGTTGGTGTGCCTGGGCCGGAAGCACATTCACCCAGTGTCCGTAAAGGACATGTACTGGCCCTGACCGTAGTTACAGCTCCACACGTCCGCGCTGCCGTGCACCTCGGAACAAACCAATAAGCTCAAGGACTGGCCCACCTTCTGTTCTACATATTTGTGAAGTGCTGTTACTGCTTTTTTGGAAAATAAATTACGGCTTGGAACTCTCCATATCTGCTCGGCACAAGCCATTAGTTCTCTGAATGGTACAGAGTCCACCATTTGGAAAGGGAGGGACTGCAGTACCAACAACTTGGACAGGAGTACGGTCAGCTTCTGCACCTTAGGATGGTTGGACGCATACTGTTGTCTCTTTGCAATTGCCTCGTTGAATGACTGTTGGTGCCATGAGTAGCGAGGAGCAGGAGCATCTGGACTGGGAGATGATGGCAAAGAGAAACAGCTCCCTTCTGCAGAAGTGGTGGAGCCTTGACTGGCTGCAATGGCATGCGTGCCACTGGGTGCTGCTGCTGCTGCTGCAGCGGCAGGATGGACCACCACATCTGAGCCATGTTTCTCCCAGGCCACCGGATGGTGACGCTGCATATGTTGACGCAGGGCCGTGGTGCCAACGTTAGCTCCCTGGCCACGTTTCACTTTCTGCCCACAGATTCTACATATACCCATATTCGGCTCCTCCGGTGTCTTAGCAAAGAACTGCCACACCGCCGAGTAGCTGATTTTACCGCCAACGCTCCGCACTGAGTGACTATTACTGTCGCTGCCTCGCTGAGCCCCTGTCCCGCTCTTTTCTTGAACCTGCGAAGCAGGTTTTCTACCCCGTGGCCGCTTGGCTCCTGACCTCATACTGCTGCTCCCCTGCTGACTCACGGCCACACAACCCACTTGCTGGCTGCGCCGCTGCCTGACGCGCAAGCTGATGCCCTCTTCTCCTGACGATGAGGAAGCCCTTGCCTCACCCGGCTCCCAAGTGCGGTCGGCTACATCATCATCTATTTGTGTTTCATCGTCACTGCTGTCCTCATCACCGGTCTTGGTATGTAGAGGCTGACCCCTCACAACATAACCTCCCATGCCACTCTCCACATCTATACTTTGCCGCCTACTGCAAGAAGCAGGGGATATTGGCCCCATTTATTCGCTGCCAAGTAGCTGCTGACTGCCCTTCTCAAATTGTTCATCCTCGCTGTATAGTGGCGCTGAGCCCAGACCACATAGTAGATCTCTGGCTGAGGGAACCGGATGAGACAGAGGCGGGTTGAGGACAGGTGAGGGCCGAGAAATGTGCTGCCAACAATTACCAGCTTTGTAGTGCGTTAAAACGGCGTGTATTTTATGGAACACAACAACAGAAAAACACGTAATTAACCTTCGGCTATGAATTATGCTACAGGATATGCAATGTGCTCAAGAACTAAGCAGATAGCATTAAAATGTATATGCAGCTGAATTTGACGCACACTTGAATTCAGTTCCAATACCCCACAAAATCAAAATTAGAACGTATGAGAAGAAGTATCTGAGACAAGCTGTGACACCCCCCCCAAAAATCGCTGTATAAAAGTTAGTTCTTTAGTATGAGACATCATGAGCAGCAGCAGCAGCTTCCCTACACAGTACAGAGAGAGCAGTGTGAACTGCCAGCGTCGCGCCCGGACTTATATAGTGCGGCGACGTCCCAGAATCCCGCCGGTCTCTGATTGGCTTCATCTCTGCACATGTCATGTAGGCTACGCCTTTCTTCCTCCCAGACTTCTTTGCCCCATGTAACGCACTTCGTTCCCGCGAATCACCCCAAACTTCGACTTCGTTCAGAATCGACGTTTTCCTGAAATTCTAAACGAATTACACTTCGTTAGAATCAATTCGCCTATCTCTAAGAGAGATACAACAGAATCTAGAAGAATTGTGGATGGAAAAAGCGATGGCCAAATGGATTTTATAGTGAACAAATATATTTTTCAGTAAGTGATACAACAATATCTACAAAATATTCACTTGAAATACAATCACAAAACAACCAAAGACATGGAAACAGCATGTAATATAAAACATGACTAGCCCACTAAATATGTATTACCATGTTTTAATGTGTTGGCATTAATATACTCACTGGCTTAGAACAACTGACACCGCCCAGGGAGAAATGATGCAGACTTATTTACAGCTATAGTTTTATGACCATTGAATATGTTTATAATAGCGCAGCAAAAAAGGTATTTCTTAGTGAGTCAAACTGCATTTTATATGCTGAGGAAAAAAAGACACACCCATGAAACGTGACTAAATGGAATTATTGGAATAAGCAAACTCCACATTAATTTTTGGGAAATATAAACTTAGAATTTTGCTGGATCAAAACAGAGCACTGTTTCACAGGCCAGGAGCAACAAGACAGGATTAATCTATTGGCAACAGCAAATTTGCAAATGACTGAAATCCTGTATTATTCTAAGGCTGGGTTCATGCATAGGAATTTTTTTTTTTACATTTTTCAACTGCATCAAAAACACAAGCAACAAAAAAGTGCATTTGTTTCTCATTTGGCCCATATTTCACCACTGTTCCGAATCAAGAGTTCTTTACAAAACCATCAGCATATTAAAAAACATGAATTAAAAAAAATGTGTGCGTTTTTACTGCGCACTTTCCGATGATGTTAACAAACGCAACAAAAATGTATAAATAATGCTACATGTGAACCCAGCCTGAATCTCCCTATTATTATTATTATGTCCAAAAGGACACACAAAGGATGTTGCTCTAGACTTGCTTCTGTAGCTCTCCAACATCTTGGTAACAATTTGGATCGACTTGTGTAGCTATCATCCCTAACTTAAAGGAGCACCGATATCTCAGGCATGGCATATAGACAGCATATATCTGTTAAGTGCGGCCCATACCAATCTTGAGAATAAAGGGGTTCACCTTTCTTTCCATTTCTCTCATGCCATGGCTGCACACAACAGAGAGGTGGCCACACAATCAGGTCTCTTGCCGGCTTCATCTTGCCATTGCGCGTGCTCTGGTTTTCCAGTCATGTGCAGTTGCGACTTTATGACGCTGAGGTTAAACTGTCTCTTCCTCTATCCCCATTTCAGGCATTGCGTTCGACTTGCTTACGGATTGGATATTTTTTTGCTATAGCTTAACGTAAATCTATGAACTTGGTTGTCTATTGGCTATTGTTCCATCCACTTTAACCCCCGGACAAAGCACAGGTGAAAAATGCGTTGGGCCGCATGTTCCTTTGTTCACTCTCCTTGATTGCATTATTTCTGACTGACTATGAGGTTGTGGTGATTTTCAGGTTGAGTATTCATTAATTACAAGTTATATTGAATTATATTTATTTTTATATGTAGTGTATTTTTCTGATATCACTTCTATTATTTTTTGGGGTGCTATTGGTATGTAGTCTACCAAGGGACTCACTTTTTTCAACTGTATTGACATTTTTTTTTATATGTTTTGGTTTTAAAAATATTATCAAGCAAAGCTTTATATTTTATTATAATTTTTGCAGTGAACCTTTATGATAAGTGTTTTCATTGGCAATCACTTATAGAATTATATTCAGCTACTCATCCCTGTATAGAGTCCCTTATGAGTAACTCCAACAGTTTTCCCACAATAGATGTTAAACTTACTGGTCTAATTGTAATTGACCACCCCAACCCATGATCCACACTTGGGGCCACATGTATGAAAACTGTCTAGGTCTAAGACTTTCTTTATTGCCATAGCAACAATTCAGAGCTCCCCTTTCTTTTTTGCAGAGCAGTATATGAAAGAGGAGCTCTTATTGGTTGCTATGAGCAACAAAGAAAGTCTTTTTACACCTAGAAAGTTTTCATACATGTCCCTCTTGGTTTCCAGATGACATCTTCCAGGTTGACAACACGTCTATCAAATAATGACCCACACTGAGCTTGTGTGGGTCATTATTTACAAGAAGGTATTTAAATCTGTATTAGTTGAAGACAAACAAAATTGGCATAAATGTTGTGTGTGATTTGTATTTGTCAACATATTCTATCTGTATTATGTACAAAAAGGGTCCTACCACTTGTTAAGAAAAAGGTATGATCTGTAGTAGTTGTTCCAGTTATTTCTCCAACCTATATAGCTTTTAAAAAGCAAGGTAGGGATGGCATTTGCAAAAAATAAAAGAACATTGTTATAATGTAGGTGGTGGGAAAGATTTTACGTATCTGATAGAGTTACGAGCTATATTGTATGTGATATATAGCTTTTGATCCCTTTAAAATAAAGCCTGGGTCAGTCAAAATAATGCTCATCGCAGTCACTGCAAAAACCAACTTCACATCTCCTTACCAGCCACCCAAGACAAAACATTTTTTTCCGCTAATTTGACCCACAGCTTGCCCTCTCCATCCTGACCACTGTCTGGAAAATACTGAGGTTGCACAAATGATCTATGAAATTGTGGAAAGTTTTTAATGCTCTGGCCAAGACCTTGAACTGAGTCCTAAGGATATTCCCTAAAGAACCTCAAGATACCAAGGAAAAAAAATCAATGTGACAATGGAATATCTCTGACATATTTTAAAAAGGTTACAAAAGGAAGAGCACCATCAATTTATTTCACATATTATAACCTCTCTGCCTCAACCTCTGCTCCTTTACATCAGCAGGTTAATTGATGTAATGAAGAAGAGCCCATTAGACGGACCATTTCATTTAATGATATTGTCTAAGTTTTTCTTTGTGTTCTCCTTCACCGGGTTACAAATACTTACTGAGGCTACTCGTGAGCAAATATATGGCAACAGTTGACAAACATTTCAATGATTTAGGGCATGCAAATTTACAATCCGTCCCTTCAATCTTTGCATTGGCTGCAGTTTCAGATGTTTTATTAATAACATTTCGAGACGGCATATTACAGTCAACAATGTCGAAATTATAGAAGTCACTTTTTATCAACACCTTAACATATCATTAAAACAGCCTTCTCCCTGTGATAGATGAAGAGAGAGGGAAAGAGAGAGAGGGAAAAAAGACCCAAACTGCAGATAAATTATCCACTCCCCAGTGATTCCAAAACAATTACAGGATGCAGAGCAATCTAGTTAAATTTTATTCAAAAGCTTACTGCACTTGTGTTTTCTGTTATTTTTCTATCAATGAAACCCTTGAGGTTTAAACACAATTCATTATGTATGAGACCCAACTTACATTGCTTGACTGTTGATTAATAGGAAGTTTGATGTGTGTACATTTGCGACATTAGATGCATACAATACGCCAACTTATTTTTCCACTGAAGCTAATTATTTACAAAAATGACTACTTGAGAGCCGAATTTATTAAATACAGGCATCCCGTATCATGCAAGCCCCAAAAGGCCATCCGGAATGAAGATCTTCTAAATGGAGTGACAACTTCCAGAAATGCAGGTATTAATGGTGGAAATGCAGAAAAATAAAACGTTTACAGGACCGCGTGTCACTGTGCACCGAGTTACGCAGCAATAAGCAAAGACTATGTAATTGGATTAGAGGGAAAAAATGGGGGAAAGTGCTCTAGGTTTTTATTGTTACTTTGTTTCTATAAATGTTAGCAGACCTACTATCAGAGCCATGTCCTTGCCACCTTAAACAATCTATGGATTGCACTCAGCAGCCAATGTATTAAGTTTATTTAGGTTTCTGATAACACAATATGCAATTTTCTCTGCACTGCACAAATGGTCTGTCTGCAAATTAAAAAGATTCCCGTAGGGGGGCTGAAGAGATTATTTGTTCAAATGGTGTCCCTTTCAAGCAAGTTCACAATGAGATTTTGTGAAAATTAAACCTAAATGTGGACTATTTGTTTTCCGTGCCTTGCTGGGTTGATTGTGGCTAAATCTTTGTGTCACGTCATTGGACAGTAAGTGGGAATTGTAATTTCAATTCAAATATTTAGATACAAGCTGAACTTTAACCTATCGTATTATACAGGTTTGCCATAAGCTGCACTTGATACGTTTGTCTTCTGGTGTAATATTTTATATAAAACATACTGTACAAATAAGCTGTCTAAAGTCCCATAAAAGGAAACTAAACTGAATGTCTATCTGTTAACTCCTTTAAGGACCAAGCTATTTGTTACTAAAAAACTATTAGACACAAAGAACACATGTTAAACAATGTTCCTTAAAAAATGTCCAACTTCCCAAAACCCCTTTCTTGGCCTCTCCTCACCCTTTTAAATTCAAGGAATGAGACCCCGAAACTTCTGTTTTGAATGAAAAAGTGTCCAGGAAACTCCTGTTGAAATCAATGGGTGTTCCGAGTACCACCACATCCCACCAAAGTTGGCATCCCAGCTGGTCCCATAAATGCTCGATTGGCGAAAAATCTGATGACTGGGCAGGCCAAAAAACTGTTGTAATCTGCTGGAGACATGGCTGTATGTGGACAAGCATTATCCTGCTGAAGAATTCCGGTTGGAAACTCTGCCATCAAAGAGCAACAGGTGTGGCCACTTGATGTCCTGTATCATATCGCTGAGCTGTCCCGCATAAAACTACTAGGGCTGACCAACTGTTGTATGCGATGGCTTCCCAGATGATCACACCAGAAATTGGGGTAGTGTGTCACTCCATAGCAAAGGGAGGATTAAAGTGATCCAATGGTCACTGGATCCCAACCAGAACCTGGATTGATCATTAAAGTTAATATGGTTGCAGCCCATAGTAGTCAATGTTTCTAATTCATGAAACCAATGCAAACAAAGTGGCTGTCTGTCAATGCTAGGACATGCAGTGGGTGCTGCAACACCATATTTTCTTCTCCTAAAAGAATGTAAATGGTCCAGGCAGACAGGGGTGTCTCTGCCTGCTCAACATGTGTATGTGTCCTTACATAACCAGTGCTCCCAACCAGGGCCGCCAAGAGGGCAGTCCAGGGGGTACTGCCGTACGGGGCCCGGGCCAAATTGAGAAACAAGGGGGCCCGCCGCTCGCGGTCCCCTTTGTTTCATGTATCTGCCCGCCCGCACATACCCACTCAGCACGTACCAATTGGGCCCCGCTGCGGCCTTTTACCTCTCGGGGCCCGCCGCGGCCCCGTTGCAGCCTTTTACCGCTCGAGGCCCGCACTCATCGAAGCCTGCCGCGGCCCCGTTACAAATGAACAAGGCAGCGGCCAGGTGAAGTGTTTCAAACGCGCCGCTGCCTCTCCTCGGCCTCACAGCCTAATAACTAATAGGCTGTGCGGCTGAGGAGCTTCCGGAGGAACGTCCCCGCGCTGGCGACGTGATGACGTCACGCTGCCAGTGTAGAGAAAGACGCTCGGCCGGGAAGGAGTAATGGTAAGTATTACTGTTTTTATTTTTATAAAACCTGCTGGGGGCCCATCTATATACCTGACTGCCTGGGGGGGCCCATCTATATACCTGACTGCCTGGGGGGGGCCCATCTATATACCTGACTGCCGGGGGGGCCCATCTATATACCAAACTGCCTGGGGGGGCCCATCTATATACCTGACTGCCTGGGGGGGCCCATCTATATACCTGACTGCCTGGGGGGCCCATCTATATACCTGACTGCCTGGGGGGGCCCATCTATATACCTGACTGCCTGGGGGGCCCATCTATAGACCTGCTGAGGGGCCCATCTATATACCTGCTGAGGGGCCTATCTATATACCTGCTGGGGGCCCATCTATATACCTGCTGAGGGGCCCATCTATATACCTGCTGAGGGGGCCCATCTATATACCTGCTGAGGGGGCCCATCTATATACCCGACTGCCTGGGGGCCCATCTATATACCTGCTAAGGGTCCCATCTATATACCTGCCTGCCTGGGGGCCCATCTATATACCTGCCTGCCTGGGGGCCCATCTATATACCTGCCTTAATGAGGGGGCCTATACATGCCTGCCTGAGGGGAGCGATAGCACTACCTAACTGAGGGGACATATATACCTATAATTAGCTGTTGAAAACTGTTTATGTGGTAAATTCTGCAGAGACGAGTCGTGGACGAGAGAATTCATCATGGTGTTCTGTGCCGAAAGGGAAAAAAAAGGGGAAGACGACCACTTCTTCCTGCGCTGGTACCAGGCGCAGTCAGGTGGCACTGGGGCTCTGTTGGTGTCCCTGGAAGAGACGTTAACTACGCTAAGCGACAAGATGTCCTGGAGGTCGTCCCTGCCATCCATCTTCCAGGAGCAGGTAAGAGGAACACACCATTCACTTGTTACACTGTCGTCAGGTGAGGGGGGCACATAGTTTGCTACTGTAACTTTTTACTTTCCTGTCTGGTTTGCCTCCTGCCAAACTTTCTGTCCAACTTTTTACATTTACAGAAAGTTTTGCAGGATGTACGATTTGGATCGCTCCAATAACAATACACTGCAGTACACAAGTACCGTAGTCTATTGTATTAGCGATCACTTGTACAAATACCCAGGTGAGACAGGAAAAAAAAAGATTTAAAACGACATTGTTTTTAAATATTGCTACCATAAAAAAATGCCTGAATTGTGTATTTGTGTCACCTCACTTTTGCTATAAAATTGGAATTAAAGTGGAAAAGTCATATACACCCTAAAATGGAAAATGATACAAATATACATCCTCCCCGTCAGCCCAACATCTAGCACAACCCCATTCACAGTAGTTTTAAACCTGCCGCACTCCAGTATCAGACACATTATAGAGCGCCCGCGGCACTTTGTAATTCGCCTGGGATTGGGGATCGTGCAGGAAGCGGGGTGCACTACAACCGTATGAAGCTATATATTTAAAGCTTCAGTATGGCAAATCCAGTAACATTACAGCTGGAACAGGTAGAGCACTTTAAAAGTGGTTTACCTGAGCCAGAAGTGTTGCTTGATTTGTGACCCGCAGTAAACTGGGTTCATAGATACACGCGAATTGTGCACTATTATAATGCGCACACAAATTGGCATTTAAATGCTAAAAATCACACGTCGCCCAGTGTGTCATTAATATCACATAATAGGTTTGCACAAAAATAAATCCCAAAAACGAGTTTTTCCCAGGTCACTCTGTTTTTGTTTTTTGGGGGGGGGGGGGGGGGCCTGAAACTTTGGCTGTATGGGGCCCTGAAATTTCTGTTGGCGGCCCTGCTCCCAACACCTTAAAACAGCTTTGTCAGAACAGCCTAGATGGTGGGTCATTCGTTGAAACAACCATCCTGCTTCTCTTAATTCAATGACGCCACTCAAAGTTTGTCAGATTGGGCAAAATGTCTTTAAGTGCATCATAAAGGCATGTCTAGAAGTCAATTATCTCTCACCAAGAGGTACACCACCCAAAAATATGCTCTAGGAGCCATTTTACAGGGCAGCAGGGGAATCACTTTTAAGGCATGTTCACACGGCTTAAAATGGGCCGTATTTCGGTCCGTAATTACGCGCCGAAGTGCGCCAATTACGGGCCGAAAACGGCCCATTTCATTACGGTAATTCACAGTTCTCATAGAGAACTATGGATTACGTCTCCTCTCCCCGCCCGGCGAATCCGCCAGGCAGGGAGATAATTGACATGTGAATTACTAGCGGCGTATACGCGCCCTGGCAATTCAAGTCTAATGGGCCGGCGAAGTGCCGGCCCCCCGCTCACTCCCCCGCTCCCGCCCCGTCCCCGTCCACACGGCGTAATTACGTCCCGCAATTAAGCTGTGTGAACATAGCCTTACGCTCTCTTTCTGGCAAGACCAACAGTCTAATCAGACCACACCTACTGTATAATCACTTACATATACGCCTACTGAGTTTTTCAGCAATCCAACATTTCTAGCTGGCTATATTGTGAATAAGCATACCTCACCTATAGACTCACATGTTAATAAAAATAAATAAAAAATAAATAGATTATATACATTTTTATTGAGTGCCTCTGCATACTATATTATTTAGTAATATAGATGTACATGTATGAAAACGGTCTAGGTCTAAGACTTTGTTGCTCATAACAACCAATCAGAGCTCCACTTTCATCTTTTCAGAGCAATATATGAAATGCAAGAGAAACTCTGGTTGCTATGGGCAACAGAGACAGTCTTAGACCTAGACTGTTTTCATACATGATGCCCATAGTATGCAGAGACCAAATCATCACTTGGAACTCTTCATTCTGCCATGTTCCTCAAACTCTTTGTGAGGCCACATTATCCTGCTAAAAAGGCCACTGCCCTAAGGGAATACTAATGCCATGAAAGATATATTTGGTCTGCAATAATGTTTAGGTAGGTGGTACATGTCAGTGTAACATCCAGGTGAATGCAGGGGTCCAAGGCTCTCCGGAACAGAACATTGTCCAAAGCATTTACGCCTTTTTCTTGGAGAGCATTCTTTACTGCTCTATGATCCAGATCTGGAGATCCAGCGCCCACTGCACTCACTTTTCTGTGGCAGAATGGAGTCAGCACGGGCACACTTAGTAGTCTGCGGTTACACAGCCCCATATGCAGCAAGCTGCAATGCACTGTGTGTTCCTTTCTAATGGGCAGCATTACAAAGGTTTTCCAAAATATTTTAAAACATCACCAAAGCACAGAAATGTCCTTAACTACCAAAAGAAGCATTAAGCTTGGTCTACACAGCATAGAACAAAAAACTAATTGAAAACAAAAACCTAAAAACTGCTTTAAACAGTTTTTTTGCTGGGTTTCTGACAAGTTTTTTGGGTGGTTTTCAGTTTTTTGCTGAGGTTTTTGCGCATTTTTTGGTCTGTTTTTTGGACGGTTTTTGGACAATTATTATGTATACCTTGTTTAAACAGCTGGGCAGTTTTTCAGCAGAACCATCCAAAAAACGTGGCAAAAAATGTTCGGCGGTTTAAATAGACTTCAATAGTAAATGTTCTGCGGCGTTTTTTGCAACATTTCAAAAGAAAACCAGGAGTAGAAATGAGCTGAAAATCAAATGTTCTGTGAAGACTATAGACTGTTTTTACTATTAAAGTCTATGGGACATGTTTTCAGTGTTTTTTTTTTTTTTAGCGTTCGCAAAATGAAAAACGCTGAAAAAACTACCCGAAATGTGTACAGTGTAGACATAGCTTAAGTCACCCACCTGCTGGTCCGTGTTTTCATTGGTCAAATATCGACATGCCCATATACCTATAGGCCCACTGCAGCCAATCAATGGTCTTAGCAATAATATACACTGTTAGGGTCTGTGATTAGCTGCAGAGGTTATGTGTGTATACGGCCATGTCCACGCTGTAGCCAGTGAAATCAAAGACGGACCCAAGCTGCGCTATGGAAACATGCAGCCGCGATCTCTCATGTGAACGCCACTGCGTCTTCCTCATAGCCCCCAATGATAATCTCATGTGCTAAGGCTATGTTCACACGGCTGATTTTGGGACGGATTTCAGTCCATATTGCGCGCCGTACTGCGCGTAAATACGGCTGAAATCCGTCCCGGTCATTAAGGTAATCCACAGTTCTCATAGAGAACTATGGATTATGTCTCCTCTCCCCGCTCGCCGTATTTTGCCGTAAAGTGACAGTCACATTATCCCGGCGGGATACGCACCGTGGATAATGAAAGTCTTTGGGGGCCCCGTACACACGCCGTAATTGCAGGCGAAATCTGTCCCGCAATTACGGCATGAATCAGCCGTGTGAACATAGCCTAATTGTTTAGATCCGTCTCTGGGTCCGTCCTGTCGGTCCCAGAGACGGATCTAAAAAGCGCTTGTAACACGGAGTGAAAACTCTGTGTGAACAAGCCCTTAGGGTATGTCCACACGGCATGGTTATTTGGTTAGATTTTTAGACTGTTTACAAATTTGGAAAGCGTCTGAAAACAGACAAGAAGCCATCCCCATAGACTTTAATAGAAAATCCGTTCAGTAGTCTACACTGAACGACTTTCTGCCAGATGGATTTTCAGCCGCTGGAGTTTTGAAAACTTAACAAGCATGTAAAACCTTCCGCCCGGTTTTCGTGCGGATGGTGTGCAATTCAATGGTTATGGGGGGCAGACGAATCCACAAGCCATGGACAGAACCATTCCCCAAAACCATGCAAAAGATGATAAAATACCAGTCAGATTCTGCTTACATGTGCTGTGTGGCCATACCCTTAGGGTATGTTCACACAGCATAATTTCAGAGCGCATTTGCACTCTACTACGGGCGAGATGCGCACTGAAATTACTTTAATCTATAGTTCTCATACAGAACTATGGTTTATGCCTCGCCCCCCCCGCGCATACAATACGATCGTATTGTACGCACGGGGAGATAAGTGACATGTCAATTATTCACGGCGAATACACGGCGCGAGTAATGACAGTCTATGGGGCCGCAATACATCGTGTGAACATACTCTTAGAGTTCAAAGAAGGAAAGGCTACATAGACAGACAAAAATAAAAATATACAGTATCACAAAAGTACACCCCTCACATTTTTGTAAATATTGTCTTTATATCTTTTCATGGGACAACAATGAAGACACTTTGATACAATGTAAAGTAGTCAGTGTATAGCTTTTATAAACACTGGGATAACCTTTGACTCCTCTTTATCCTTCAAACCGCACATCCAAGCCCTCACCTCTGCCTGCCGCCTCCACCTGAAAAATATTTCACGCATCCGCCCATTCCTCAACTCTGACACTACTAAAACGCTAGTCCACGCCCTCGTCATCTCCCGCCTTGACTATTGCAACATCCTTCTCTGTGTCCTCCCAGTTAGCACCCTCGCTCCCCACCAATCCATCCTCAACTCTGCTGCCCGTCTGATGCACCTCTCTCCGCGCTACTCCCCTGCCTCTCCCCTCAGCCAATCCCTTTCCTTGAGTGCCCAATGTCCAACGAATTCAGTTCAAATTACTCACCCTGACCTACAAGGCTCTCCATAACCTCTCCCCTCCATACATCTCTGCCCTAATTTCCAGATACCTCCCCTCACGCAATCTCCGCTCCTCACAGGACCTTCTCCTCTGCTCCCCTCTCATCAGCTCCTCACATAACCGTCTCCAAGACTTCTCCCGTGCTTCACCCACACTCTGGAACTCCTTAACCCAAAACATCAGACTCTCCCCAACTTTCACCAGTTTCAAAAGCAACCTGAAAACCCATCTCTTCAGGATAGCCTACAACCCACACTAACCCCACCACCACTACACCGGCCCGCAAGCATGTCTGCCCCACACCTTCTGTCTCTCCCCTTCTTCCTTGTAGATTGTAAGCCCTCGCGGGCAGGGTCCTCTTTCCTCTCTGTTTCAGTTACTAGTCATTTTTGTCACCATTGTAATTGTTCCACATTTGTTATGTATATAATTCCCCTTAAATGTACAGCGCCCTGGAATTAACGGCGCTCTAAAATAAATAATAATAATAATAAATTCTATGTCCCCTTAAAATAACTCAACACACAGCCATCAATGTCTAAACTGCTAGCAACAAAAGTGAGCACACCCTAAGTGAAAATGGACAAATTGTGCCCAATTTATTTTCCCTCCACAGTGTCATATGACTCGCTAGTGTTACAAGGTCTCAGGGGTGAATTGGGGAATAAGTGTGTTAAATTTGGTGTTATCTCCCTCACACTCTTTCATACTGGTCACTGGAAGTTCATGGCACTTCATGGCAAAGAACTCTGAGGATCAGAAAAAAAAAAAAAGAATTGTTCTCTACATAAATATGTCCTAGACTGTAAGACGATTGCTAACACTCTGAAAGTGAGCTGCAGCATGGTGACCAAGACCACACAGCAGTTTAACAAGACAGGTTCCACTCAAAATAGGCCTCGCCATGTTTGACCAAAGAACACATATGAGTGCTGCCAGCATTGCTGTAGAGGTTAAAGGGGTGGGGCAGTCTGTCAGTGCTCAGACCATACTTTATCACAAACATATCCTTGATTTAACAACCTCTTTGTATATGCACCAGCGTTGGTCTGTGTGAGCTTTCCACCTCTCACATATACATACACTTATAGGCAATGACCAAATACCCAAAAACTTTTTCTTACTTTAATAACGTTATAAAGATACAAGTTAAAATCCATAGAAAAAAGGTGCAATACTTATCAAACCGTCCATGGTAGGTACTTTATAGAAGATTGTTGAGGAATAGCTGGAGGCCGCGAGCCGCCCGCACACCGTGCGACGTTTCGAAGTTTGAACTTCTTTTTCAAGCATGCGCAGTATAGCAAGTACCTAGCTTAAGTACCCTTCCGTGAAACAGACAAAACATGTTATAAAAACACTCTCATTTCTAATTTCTCATTTAACCCTTTAGGATTTAGAGCATCTAATGTAACAATCCAATATATTTCTCTTTTTATTAAGAACTCATTATTTGGTATATTTGCCCGGTGTTTGGGCGGCTCGCGGCGTCCAGCTATTCCTCAACAATCTTCTATAAAGTACCTACCATGGACGGTTTGATAAGTATTGCACCTTTTTTCTATGGATTTTAACTTGTATCTTTATAATGTTCTTAAAGTAAGAAAACTTTTTTTTGGTGTTTGGTCATTGCCTATAAGTGCTCAGACCATACCATGCACACTGCACCAAATTGGTCTGCATGGCTGTCATCCCAGAAGGAAGCCTCTTCTAAAGATGATCCAAAAGAAAGCCCCCAAACTGTTCGCTGAAGACAAGCAGACTAAGGACATGGATTACCGGAACCATGTCCTGTGGTCTGATGAGATCAAGATGAACTTATTTGGTGCAGATGGTGTCAAGCGTGTGTTGCGGCAACCAGGTGAGGAGTACAAAGACAAGTGTGTTTTGCCTACACTTAAGCATGGTGGAATGTCACGGTTTGGGGATGCATGAGTGCTGCCAGTTGTGGGGAGCTATAGTTCACTGAGTGAACCATAGATACCAGCATGTACTGTGACATACTGAAGCAGAGCATTATCCCCTCTCTTCGGAAACTGGGCCACATGACAGTATTCCAACATGATAACGACCCCAAGCACATCTCCAAGATGACTACTGCCTTGCTAAATAAAATGAGGGTAAAGGTGCTGGACTAGCCAACATGTGTCCAGACCTAAATCCTATTGAGCAGCTATGCGGCATCTTCAAATGGAGAGTGGAGAAGCGCAATATCTCTAACATCTACCAGCCCCATGATGTCGTCATGGAGGAGTGTAAAAGGATTCCAGTGGCTGCAGCATGTGAAGCTCTAGTGAACTCCATGCCCAAGAGAGTTAAGGCGGTGCTGGAAAATAATGGTGGCTACACAAAATATCGACACTTTTAGCACAATTTGTCCATTTTCACTTAGGGGTGTACTCACTTTTGTTGCTAGTGGTTTAGACATTGATGGGTTTGTGTTGAGCTATTTGGGGAATGCACCAAATTTACACTGTTACACAAGCTGTACATTGACTACTTTACATTTTATCAAAGTGTCATATCTTCAGTGTCCTATGAAAAGATATAATATTTACAAAAATTTGAGGGGTGTACTCATTTTTGTGAGATACTGTATATAAGATAGATAGATAGATAGATAGATAGATAGATAGATAGATAGATAGATAGATAGAGCATTATACCCCAGAAAAGGAGAAGATAGATTTCACATGTGATTGTTAGCTGGATAATTCATGATTATATGCTATCAGCCTCATGTCATGTTGTCACTTTCTTTAAAATGGAAGACAGAAGAAAACAAAAATGAAAAATAAGACAATATCTGCAGAAAAGTAAGTTACCAGGGAACTGTCTGAGAAGTTTTGCTGCCTCTTTGGTATCCGTTTGCCTCATTCCTACCCGGCACAACATGACATTTTGCAGCATTAATGGGTAGAAGGGTTTTCATTTTTAATAACATATGAGGTGAGAGCGTGTACATAGCTGTCAACATCCCCAGCAAGGAAGCCTGACAAGGCTATGTATAATCTGAAGTGGGCAAACCTCGGACAGTCAGTTGACAAAAGAAAGACTGTATTTTATTGCTGGTTACCTGTCACGTCCAATATGATTTAGCAGCGCACATTTAGATATTTACTACCAATGTAAAGTAATTGTAGGCTCAGTGCTGACATTCCACTGCTATTTTGCATAGTATCATCATGTATAATTTAAAACAATATTATAGAGTCAATGCATTACCTTCTGGAAGGTAATATGGAGGGAAAAAAACAAACTCAATTTGAATGTGTATCTAATAAAGCCTGGCTCAAATTTCATGTATAAATTTAACATTACTTGCACGGTATACTATATACTGAGGAAGAAAAGAGGGAGGATAAATCACAAAGTTATGTGTATCTGTTAAAGCAAATCATGTCTTTTTACCTTGCTTGAGATTTGTTTTCAAATTCAATTCATTTTTTTTTATTATTTATTTATTTTTAGAAATGAATGCAGTTGTATTTTGATTCAATTTCACTCCGGCAATGCTATTCGCCTCAGTATATTATTGATTTCCACGCCTCTTGTTATTTACATAGTGCCTGACTATCGCACTGACAAAAAACCAAGAAGCTCAGCGACAATACATTGAGAAAAAAGATGGCAAAGAAAACATACACCAAAACAAGCAAGATGTAGGGTGCTTTCACATGGTGCGTTTTTTTATGTGCTTTTTTTTTTTTTTTTTTCCAGAAATGCACAGTAATTTATGCTGTGCATTTCAGCAAAAAAAAAAAAAAAAAACGCACCAAAATCGCACTGTGTGAAAGCACCAATACACTGATGTGCTATATCATTAAGCCCACTGACAGGTGAAGTCACTTTGACTATATCATTATGATGGCACCTGTCAAAAAGTGGGATATATTAAAAAGCAAAGGAACAGACAGTTCTTAAAGTTGACTTTTAGGGTGCTTTCACATAGTGCATTTTTGATGCATTTTTTAATGCGTTTTTTGTGCAGGAAGGCACAGCAATTAATGCTGTACATTGCTGCACAAAAATCGCGGCAAAAAAATCGCGATTTTTACCGCAATTTTTGCCATTTTTTTTGCAGCAATGTACAGTATTAATTGCTGTGCCTTCCTGCACAACAAAAACGCATTAAAAAATGCATCAAAAAACACCAAAAACGCACTGTGTGAAAGCACCCTTAGAACATTTTAGAAGCAAAACATGGGCAAGCATGATAATTTCGGTTTATCTGACTGGTATTTGTCCAGTTTATGTGTAGTGCACACGGCCGTAGGGGGGATGGCTTTTCTCCGCGAAGCAAAGATTCCGTCCGAAAACTGTACGGAAGAATGTGTTTGTAGAATGTCTTGCGGGCGGCCCGCGGGCGGAAAACCCGTGCAGTGGGGACCGCTGCGCGTATTTTCCATAGAGCCCTGTTATGCTCATTTTCGGCCGGTTTTTCAGACTGTGCAAAACCGCAAACCGTCTGAAAAACCAGCCGAGAACCCGTGCCGTGGGGACATGCCCTAATGGTGCTTTCACACAGCGCAGTTTTGGTGCAGTTTTAACTGCGCTCCAATTTTGTGCCAATTTTATTACCAGCAAGCTTTTTTCACTTATCTGAAGGGCATGTCCCCATGGCACGGGTTTTCGGACCGTTTTTCAGGCGGTTTGCGGTTTTGCAGACCGCCTGAAAAACCGGCCGAAAATGAGCACAATGGTGCTCTGTGCAAAACCAGTGCAGCAGTCCCCAGTGCACGGGTTTTCCACCCGGCACTTTTTCTGCCTGTGGGCTGCTCAAAAATCATTGAGCATGTTCATTCTTCCGTCCGGTTTCCGGACGGAATATGAACACCTCAATGGGAGGGGGGAGGGCTGTTCTCCGCTCATCGCAGAGAAAAGCCTTCCTCCCTGCGCGACAAAACCGGACAAATACCAGTCGGATAAACCGACCGTTATTTGTCCCTTACAGTGTGAGCGCGCCCTAACTGTTTGGAAAGTGAGGAATCAATTAGAGTGTAGGGGGGCTTTCACACGGAGCGTTCTTGGTGCATTTTTGGATGCTTTTTTGTGCAGAAAGGCATAGCAGTTAATGCTGTTCATTTCTGCACAAAAAATGCATCAAAAAATACTTCATATAAAAGCACCCTAATCCACAAGACTTCAAACATCGCAATTGATTACTTACTTAAAACACTTTTCTCAACAATTTAGAAAACTGAAGGAAGCTTGCTGGTAATAAAGGCAGTTTAACTGGAGCGTAGTCAAAACTGCACCAAAACTGTGCTGTGTGAAAGCACCCTCAGGCTATGTCTACACTACACACAAAAACATCCGTTTTTTCAGCGGTTTTCGTTTTCAAAAAACGCTGAATTAACGACTGAAAAGTTGTCCCACAGACTTGTATAGTAAAAACGTCCTGTTATCTCCACAGAACGTCTTTTTTCTGCTCGCTTTATTTGCTGGTTGTTTTTTGCAACATGTAACTTAGCAGGGCAGAAAAAACGACTTAGCAGGGCAGAAAATTTACTATTGGAGTCTACGTAAAGCGCCGGACGTATTTTGCCGCATTTTTTGCGTGTTTTTTGCAGAACTACATAGCAAATCTAATGTTGTGCATCCGGGCAAATGCACAAAAAAAACGTGCAAAACAGGGACTTTTTTCAGCAGCTTTTGACAGGCAGTGGACAAAAAACTCAGTTTTATGAACGGTTTTAAGATTTGGTTTTCAGGTCATTTTTTGTTCAATGCTGTGTAGACGTAGCCTTAGTAGTCCTACTTCTTTTTTCACCTTTTTTCCCGTGATACATAAGTCTATAGTTTTATAAAACTTTTGCGTTAGATTTTTTTTATTAATCCCTTACCACTGCAGTGAGTTTTGACTTCTATGAGACGGTTCCATTTTTTAAATTTAACGTGTCACTTTATGTGGAAAATATTTTTTAATGCTTTTACCTATCCATGTGATTTTGAGACTGAGAGATTGTTTTCTTGTGACATACTGACCCTCATTTATTAATGTAGTTGCACCAAAAAAGTGTCTTAAGTGTCAAAAAGATGTGTATGTCCATCTTAGCATGTCTCAGACATATTTAGGGTATGTTCACACAGCGTGTTGGATCCGATTTTGGATCCATGTTTTGGACCTTAAAAGGACGCACACAGGCATCTAACAATGTGCATTGTGATTACATTGCTTTCAATTTAAAACAAGTATCGGCGTTAAGATGAGTGATCGTCGATGCGTCTTTCTGTTGCGTCCTTCGGATCAGTTCAAAGAATTGTCATGTCAATTCTTGATCCGTTTGATGCATCAGATATTTAAAACTAAAGGGTGCATTTCTGCTGCAGCCAAAACGCATCCAAACACGCAACTGCAACCGCATCGTTTTTTAATGTGTTTTCGGATCCAAAACGGATCCAACACGTCATGTGAACATACCCTTATTATGGATTTAAGATACTTTCTGCATACTGCTCGACAGTGGGCACAACTAAGCAAAAAGTGGGTGTGGCTTCACAGAAAGTGGGCATAGCCGAAGTGTGTTGCGCTGCATCAAAATTCTGGTGTAGATAAAAAGCCCAAAAATTTTTCTAAAAGTTAGACAAGTCACACGGCGTGTTTTACATAACATACAATTTTAGCTGTGTGTTTGGATCCGTCTGTCGGACCCAAACATGCAGCTAACAAATAGCAATGTGATTTTACATTGCTTTTAATATGAAACACGATCACCGATGCGTGTCTCACTGCATCTTTCAGATCCGTTCCAAGAATTGACGTCAATTCTTGGTCGAAAAGACACAGCAGTAGCCCTATTTTAAAATATAAGGTGCGATCCTGCTGCATCCAACATGGATCCAAACAGCTGCATGTTGGATTCGATCGAGGGTTGCGTTTTTGGGTGAGATTTTCGGATCCAAAAACGCTGTGTGAACATACAGTACCCTTAGATAAGCAGTCGCGATTGACTGAGGCATCTAAGAGGTTAATTGGACGTGAACAGCGTAAACTCTGGTCCCAATAATATACAGCTGGCTCCATGCACCGAGCATGCAGGCTTAGCTTCTGAGCCACATGATGTTTATGATGTATCATTTTGTTGATGAACTGCTCCACTGCAGCTTGTTAATCTGCCCCCATGCCCCTTCATAGCTGATGTTCGCCCCTCACACCAATGGCACCTGGAGCTACACAATTTCCTTGCAGCTTATTTAGAATTGTCTTATAGATTTTTACCACATCAGCATGTGAACAGCTTGCAAACTGCACAGTTTCAGAAATACTGGCACCCTTGGCTTGAAAGCGAATAATCATCCCTTTTTGCAACTCTGATAAATTGTTCCTTTTGTACATTTCAGCAATGTGTGCAGTCTATGACATACCATATATGCTCACCAAGCCAGCCCTTTAGCCATATACCCCTTCTACCCTAGCTGGTAGGAACATATTAGGGTATTGTAGGACATGATTGCCCTTTTCGGGGCAGAGTCAGAAATGGTACGAGGAGATCAGAGTAAGTACTTTTCCTATACATTTCTTTTAGACTTGGAGTATATTATATGTACACTACCGTTCAAAAGTTTGGGGTCACTTAGAAATGTCCTTATTATTGAAAGGAATGCACAGTTTTTTCAAAGAAGCTAACATTAAATAAATCAGAAATACACTCTATACATTGTTAATGTGGTAAATGACTATTCTAGCTGCAAACGTCTGGTTGTTAATGCAATATCTACATAGGTGTTTAGAGGCCCATTTCCAACAACCATCACTCCAATGTTCTAATGTTACATTGTGTTTGCTAACTGTGTAAGAAAGCTATTGGATGTTTTGAACACCCTTGAAAACCCTTGTGCAAGTATGTTAGCACAGCTGAAAACAGTTTTGCTGATTAGGGAAGCTATAAAACTGACCTTCCTTTGAGCTAGTTGAGAATCTGGAACATTACATTTGTTGGTTCGATTAAACTCACAAAATGGCCAGAAAAAGAGAACTTTCATGTGAAACTCGACAGTCTATTCTTGTGCTGAGAGATGAAGGCTATTCCATGTGAGAAATTGCCAAGAAACTGAAGATTTCCTACAATAGCGTGTACTACTCCCTTCAGAGGAGAGCACAAACAGGCTCTAATCAGAGTAGAAAGAGAGGTGGGAGGCCCCGCTGCACAACTGAGCAACAAAACAAGTACATTAGAGTCTCTAGTTTGAAAAATTGATGCCTCACAGGTCCTCAACTGGCAGCTTCATTAAATAGTACCCGCAAAACGCCAGTGTCAACTTTTACAGTGAAGAAGCGACTCCGGGATGCTGGCCTTCAGGGCAGAAGGGCAAAGAAAAAGCCATATCTGAGACTGGCTAATAAAAGGAAAAGATTAATATGGGCTAAAGAACACAGACAATGGACAGAGGAAGATTGGAAAAAAGTGTTATGGACAGACGATTCGAAGTTTGAGGTGTTTGGATGACACAGAAGAACACTTTTGAGACGCAGAACAACTGAAGAAATGCTGGAAAAGTGCCTGACGCCATCTGTCAAGTGATGGCCTGGGGTTGCTTTGGTGCTGTTAAAGTGGGAGATTTGTACAAGGTAAAAGGGATTTTGAATAAGGAAGGCTATCACTCCATTTTGCAACGCCATGCCATACCCTGTGGACAGTGCTTAATTGGAGCCAGTTTCATCCTGCAACAGGACAATGACCCAAAGCCACCTCCAAATTATGCAAGACCTATTTAGGGAAGAAGCAGGCAGCTGGTCTTCTATCTGTAATGGAGCGGCCAGCGCAGTCACTAGATCTCAACCCCATTGAGCTGTTGTGGGAGCAGCTTGACCGTATGGTACGCAAAAAGTGCCCATTAAGCCAATCCAACTTGTGGGAGGGGCTTCTGGAAGCATGGAGTGAAATCTCTCCAGATTACCTCAGCAGATTAACAGCTAGAATGCCAAAGGTCTGCAATGATGTAATTGCTGCAAAGGGAGCATTATTTGACAAAAGCAAAATTTGAAGTAGAAAATTAATATTTCAAATAAAAATCATTATTTCTAACCTTGTCAATATCTGGACGATATTTCTATTCATTTTGCAAATCATTTGATAAAAAAAAATTTGAGTTTTCAGGGAAAACACAAAATTGTCTGGGTGACCCCAAACTTTTGAACGGTAATGTATTTACATTTTTTTTATTGAAATGTTTTATTACTGTACAGGCAGTACTGTATTATATCCAAGCACAGCATTGTTTATCCGTTCTACTGTTCAGACCCAGCAGCTCCACCAGTGATCCCGTGACCGCACTGAAGATCAAGTAAGAAGGCAAGGACAGTAATAAACCATCTCTGGCTTTATTCTGGAGATCCCGACTGTCAATGACAATCTCTTTGTGCTGTAAAGTCTGGTTGGACATTCAGTTATGTCCTTGCAGAGCTAAATGTTGACCAACCAAATGTTTAAATTCAACAGCTGGTCGGCAATGGTTTGAGGTGATGACTAGATCACAGGTCAGAGCACCTCCAAAATAGCAGGTCTTGTTTGTCTATGTTGTGGTTAGTACAGCTACCAAAAACGGTCAAGGGAAGGACAACCGCTTAACCAACTACACTGTAATGACCTTCTACAGTTCAGTTATTCATAAGGGAAGAAAAACCCACCAGGTTATTTACCACAGAATAGCTCCTGTAGCTAGGACAAACTTCTGAAAAAGTTCCTGCTAACTATGAAAGATGTCAGAATATACAGTGTATAGTCAGAGCGCCTACAATGCCACCCCTTGTCTACTACTGAAAGCAAAAACAGTGGGCACATGAGTATTACACAGTCAAGGCTCATTATTATGACCACTTCCTACCTTCAATGTCAGCAGCAGTGTATGAAGGAAGTCATGTGTGCACAGGTGGCTTGGTGGGTATGTAAGGTGCATGATAGGCTGTCTGCACACTTATCTCTCGCTGCTGTCATAGGGAAAAGGGGTGATTTATCACAGTTGCAAAAAGGGATGATCATTGGTTTTCCGATCAAGGGTGGCAGTATTTTTGAAACTAGACAGTTCGTGAACTGTTTGCAAGCTGCTGTAATGAAAGTGTGTCATGAGTGGACAAATGGCAACACAGTGCTATGGAAGAGGTGAACATCGGCTTCAAAACGTCACGAGGACAGACCACCATGTTACAGTGATGCAGCTCACCACCAAAGGGAACCGGAGGGCTATCAGACGTGTGTTTAAAACAACAGTTTAGTGAACGCTACTGCATATGCACCTCTGCTAACTAAGTTGTATTGGCAGAGAAGACTTACATTTTTATCACAGTATAAAAATATCAGAAAACAAACACCCTGCAACCATTGTTGGAAGAACACAAGCTGGTGGAGTCACCACTTATCAATGTGGAAGGCACTCTCAACCGATTTGGGTATTAATCCATCCGTGCAGATCACATACATTCATACATGCTGATTGTCTCCCTTGGATGGAATCTTCCAGCAAGACAATGTGACATGCCACATTGGTTGGAATAGCATGACTAAGTCTTCCAAGCACTACCAAGACCCTCTAATTCCCCAGACTTGAACCCAGTTAAGCATCTGTGGGATCACCTGTATGGTCTATGGATCCTCCCTCCTGCAACTGTTGGATTAAGTGCAGTCAGCATGGCTCCAGATACCTATGACAACCTACCAAGACCATTTTAAGTAACTTACAACCCCTCTAGCTGCTACTCAGGATATTAGCTGATGGTCATGTGACTTAACTTTATCTAGACTGTTGAACACTGGGAGAAAAAAACCTAGTCTAATGACACCCATTTTCCTTCATATTATGTGGACACCCGAGTGCATGTGACTTCCTTAACTGAGGAAAAGGTGACATCTGGATTCGAGACGCAAAGAGGTTAACTACTTCAAACATTGATGGTATATCGCTAAGATATGCCCTTAAAGGGGTTGTCTCACTACAAGGATTGCCTTTTATGTTAAAGATCTTTCAAAAACAAGTCACTTTACAATATGTGTCCATTAATAGTGTCCTACCGATTCTGAGATATCACCTCTTGTATGCGCTGCATCAGATTCTCAGGTCGCTATAGATACAGACCTGTTTGATCTATCATGATAGGCTGCCAGCACTGGTTGCTATAGCTGCAGACCTGTCTTCTACTGCAGTCTAGCAGAAGTAAACACGCCCCTGAATTCAAAGTGAAACACCAAAAAAAAAAAAACAGGACTGATGTGAGATGAATCAATGTAGTGAGACAACCCCTTTAATGTTAGATAGGTGTGGGTCATAAGTGTCTAGTTTATTTGCAGTGCCTCCACAGGAGAACTGAAGCATTACACAGAGACCATTAAAATCAATGATCTGTTCATATAATATTGGACAGGACAGGTGCTCCAGAGCAAGAGACACTATTGCAACTGCTTTCTACTGTAAGAGATGGGGATCTAGAACAGGAGACCCTCCTCTGTTATCCCAGGGTTCCCTTATACAGTGTATAAAGATTGGCTTTACAATTTATAAACCCTTTAAAGATTTGCTGCTAGCATCCAGGGACTATAGGACACTTTCAGAGGTCTGGTGGAGTCCATGCCTCAATGGATTGAAGCTGGTTTAGCGTATGGTGGAAAAAAGGGACCTATGTAATATAAAGGAAGGTGATTTTATTGTTATGGATGATTGGTGTATATATGCTTCCTTGCGCTGAATCAATAAAAGTCCATATATCTATAAATGGGCTTTATGACATCTGTGGCTGCAAGATCAGCAAGCTAAGAGCCTCTAGTGTTTTGTGGGTTAATTATTCATACACAAGATTCTACAGAGAAATGTCGGCGAAAGTAAACACACAATAGAAATACAGTAATAACTAATTCTTTGGCCGTTTGTTGCTTTGGTGGGGGGGGGCCTGTCTGCTAGTAAAGCAGAGCATAAAACACCCGCTTGAAATCACTATTCTGCCACAAACAGCACAATAAAAGCTTAGTAGTTGTAGCCATCTATAGTAATGGCGAGCACCACTTAAAATGCCATAAAATATTAATCATTTAGCTGCTGGGCAAATCGGTGCATTTGTTGTGAATGTGATGCTCTTATACTAAAATAGTAAAAGCGCTGGTCTTTAAGTGATAGGCAAGATTTTATTCCCTCTTTTTAGATTCTGACTGCATCAGACACTCAGCTAATATTTTGTGTCATAGCTGCATTCTAACACGTGACGAATGGTTATAGGGATATGACATTTTCCTGGTACTCTATATTAGCTTAAGAAACTTTTGTATTTTATGATTCTTGTATTTTTGCATGTTTTTACTAAATTATGCAGTAAACTAAACATATTATTTATTGGAGTTTTTTTTCACTGTAAGGCTAAGTTCACATGGCATTATTGTGGGGCGTAACGCCGGGACTTCGGGAGCCGGCGCCGACACCCGCGGGGGGGCCGCGAGCCCCATAGACATTCATTACTAGCGGCTCGTATTCGCCGCTAGTAATTGACATGTCACTTATCTCCCCCCGCGGCATATTGTCCAAGCGTGGAGAGGAGGCGTAATCCATAGTTCTCTATGAGGACTGTGGATTAATATAATGACTGGGGCACATTTCGCCCCATATTAAGCGCAGTACAGCGCGAAATACGGGGCGAAATACGTCCCAAGTTAAGCCGTGTGAACATAGCCTAAGAGGTAATGGGGTATCATTAGGATTTCCTGTCGCTTCCTCATCAATAGGGTATTACTGCTTGGGCCACCACCAATCCTCAGAATGAATGGCTACAATGCTATTTTACTACCCTGGTTACTTCACAGGATGTTCCCATACGGCATAGCTTCCATCCACCAGTTATACAAGGACATACAACGCAGCCCCATCCACTTGTGTTGCAGTTCCTTACACAGCTGGCAACCAGGCGAGTCATTGAGAAATAAGCTAGGAGAGAAATGACAAAGTGACCTCGGTTTCTTCATTTTAGGGATAAGTAGGAGACCTGCCCAATAAGAGGATTATTGCATATCTGATCAATTAGATTAAAAAAGAGGATTTACCAATAGGTGGAACAGTAAATATGGATACCGAGAGCTCACTGTAAGAATTTGTAACACAACAGCATTAAAGAAGTTGTCCAGGAGAAAAAATGATCTACTAAATAATATCTCTCCCATAATTAGGCACTTTAGTAATGTACTTACATTACATTTTCTGCGGCCTTTCCGCAGATCTACATTGGCTGCTTTATGACAGAAAACTCATTAGTTCTGTGTCTTTGGATACATAGGAAACAGCTCTGTGTGGAGCCTAGAAGTTCAGGGGCTTTGCTAGGGTCCTAAAACATCCGGGGCTCGGGCCCTCTGTTATGTTTTGCTCAGTAGGGCTGGATTCACATGGCATTTTTCATGCCACATCGTGAACTGTAACCTGTATTTTTACAGAGAAAAAAACGTATGTTCCTCTCATTAATGTTGACGCATATTCCACATATACTGTGCATCACCTCAGCAGTACATGGTATAATGAAGCGCTGACAAATTTCCTTCTAGCCTACGTATGATACTGTAATACCCCTAAATAATAGTCATACAGTTACCGAATAATACACCTATATGTGGAGTAAATGCATTATATGTATGATTGTTACTTAAAAAAATCCTTTTATACCAAGACCCAATAATATTACTACTTAAGAACCAAATAATACTGCCAGACCATAACCAAATATGACCACCATATATGACTACTAGTTGTACACAGGTGCTCTGCAGACATATATTACCATAATACAGTGTCCATATAGTGGTAGATACAAGTTATCCGCAGGCGCTCTGCAGACATATATTACCGCTAAACAGTGACCAGATAGTGGTAGATACCAGTTTTACACAGGCTCTGCACACATACATGATTACAGTGCAGTTACACAGTTAATGTCTCCACTGATGAGAGTCCGTCTCTTTTTTTTTTTTTCTTCTCTGTCCGGTTCAGACCGCCATGATGACTTCTTCCGACTACCACTCGTCTCTGCCGAATTTACCACACAAACACTTTAGAATCCTCACTTTTCAAGCACCTATATAGTTACCTACCTACTGGGATGGGTTTATATACCTTCCTACCTAATGGGGATTTATACAGGAAAGCATGGTGATTCCCCATCACCACAGCAACCTGCTTTCCTATGATAGGAATGCCAGGTGCTTGATGGGTGATGGCGAGTCACCTATTGTTCCTATATAGGCTCCCATTAGTTAGAGAGACATCTAGACCTCCCAAATGGGAAGGTAACATAGGTATATAGGTCTCCTTATTAGGTATATAGCCCCATGGTAGGTAGGTATATAAATCCCATTAGTAGATAGGTATATTGGTACCCTTGTTAGACAGCCTCCCTCAGTACATAGACAGGTATATATGGTCCCCCACAGTAGAGAAGTAGGTATAGTATGTAAGTAGGTGCACAGGGGCACCTGTAGGTAGGTTTAGAACCAATTTCAGCAGCTAGAAAGATATATAGTGTCCCCAATAGGTCACATACATACAGTAGGTAGGTATATACATTATCTCTCAAAAATGAGTAAACCCCTCAAATTTTTGTAAATATTTAATTATAAATTTTCATGGGACAACACTGAAGATACGACACTTTTAAACAATGTAAAATAGACAAAATAAATTTGTTGTGTCCTCAAAATACCTCAACACACAGCCATCAATGTCTAACCCACTCGCAACAAAAGTGAGTAAACTCCTAAGAGAAAATGGAAAGTGTCAATATTTTGTGTGGACACCATTATTTTCCAGCAGTGCCTTAACTCTCTTGGGCATGGAGCTCACTAGACCCTCATAGCTTGCTGCCACTGAAGTCCTCTTTCACTCTTCTATGAAGACATCACGGAGCTGGTGGATTCCAGAGACCTTGTGTTCCTCCATCTTCCGTTTGAGGATGTCGCACAGATGCTCAATAGGGTTTGAAGACATGCTTGGCCAGTCAAGCACTTTTACCCTAATTTTCTCTTGCAAGGCAGCAGTCGTCTTGGAGGTGTGTTTGGGGTCGTTATCCAGTTTCTGAAGGAAGAAGATCACACTGTTTCAGTATGTCACATTACATGTTGCCATTCATGTTGGTGTTCCCTCAATGAACTGTAGCTTCCCACAGCCAGCAGCACTCATGCAGCTCCAAACCATCTTGGTCTCAGCAGCCCACAGAATATTTTTCCAGTAATCCATGTCCTGTGTTCTGCTTCATCTGGGATGACAGTCATGCAGACAAACTTGATGCAGTGTGCGACATATGGTCTGAACATTGACAGACTGACCCCGCAACCCTTCAATTTCTACAGCAATGCTGGCAGCACTCATACATCCATTTTGAAAACAGATTCTCTGTATATAACACTGATAATGTGTACTCGACGTCTTTGGTCAACCATGGCGAGGCATGTTCTGAGTGGTACCTGTCTTCTTAAACCGCTTTATAGTCTTGGTAACCGTGCTGCAGTTCATTTTCAGGGTGTTGGCAATCTTTATATAGTCTAGGCCATCTTTATGTAGAGCAAAAATTCTTTTTTTCAGATTCTCATACAGTTCTTTGCCTTGAGGTGCCATGTTGAACTGTATGAAAGAGTGTGAGACCAATAACACCACATTTAACACACCTGCTCTCTAATCACACCTGAGACCTTGCAACAGTAACAAGTTACATGACACCATGAAGGAAAAATGGCAAATTGGGCACAATTTGTCCAATTTCACTTAGGGATATACTCACATTTCTTGCCAGTTGTTTAAGCATTGATGACTGTGTGTTGAGTGATTTTGAGAGCACACATAAGTTTACACTTTTATACAAGCTGCACACTGACTAGTTTACATTGTATCAAAGTGTCATATCTTCAGTGTTGTCTTCATGCTTGGGAAAGGGAAAAAAGTCATTTCCGAAATGTCGCAGCTGCAGGACGGCAGCAGGAGCTAGGTGCTCCCTACGTGTCAGCTCTACAATGATTGGACTATGCATCTAAGAAAATCTATATGTTAAAGATAAGTACTGACTTGCTTCATATGTTGTTCATTGCGATAATAAGGTACATGCTGGATTGAAATGTTCCATGTGCATGCATCACATGCTTTTATTATAAAGTAAAAGACTTTTTGCAACTATTTAATGTGTCTTGCCTTTTACTATAAAAGGTTGATATTAACAAGAGGGGAGACTACAGGAACTCCGTCTAGAAGGCTATAGTGCAAAGAACGTATATAAAAAATATTGATAACAAGTAGCATTTTGTGTATATAAGTGAGACATTCTCACGCCAACTGTGCGGTTTACTCCAGAGGGCCTGCTTGCAACCCACCGGAGTACTCCACTAAGCAGGGAGCTCTTGCTCTCTGCTCCATAGTAGCTTTCAAGTGTATACAATATATACACAATTGAAAAGACCACTGGAAGTCCAGGTCCACAGCAGTGGCCTGGGACCGGGGCACAAGTCCCTGATAAAACTGCCCAGCAACGCCCCTGATCAAACGAGTCTGGTTTTTAAGGGCAGTTTTTGAACCCACAGCTCTTCGGTTCTCTATTAATACTGAAGTTAGAAGAAAGCGTAAACTGAATCAACTTACAGAGTAAACTGAAACAACTTACAAAGTAAACTGAAACAACTCTCAATCAGGAAATGCTACTGCTCAACTGCAGAGAAGGGAAGATACATACAGCATAGGAAACAAACAAATTAGTGCAGAACATATCACTGGCAAATGAATAAGAGACTAAAGCAAGTAATTGAAGGATATCTTCCCATTCTCGGCTTGCTGGACAATCCCCTTTAAAGGATTAGTCCCATTTTAGAATGTTAGGGCACATCATTAGGATATGCTGTAACAATATGATCAATGGGTGTCTAACTTATAGGATCCAGGTGATCATGAAAATGAAGAAGCCATGGTCTTCCCAACTTTCTCCTGCAGGGTATTGCTTCTGTCCACCTGCTGTGCAGAGAACTATTGAAGTGCTAGACTGCTGGAATATGTGGCACATCTAAGCTTACAAAATATGTTACAAGCTTATAATGTCTGTACACAGAATTTTCTTAGAGAAAAAAAATCTAAGAGGATCAGAATTATATATACGGAAAATACAACACAGTAAAAAGGATTTTAATTGCTAATGTTTTTAGTTTGTTTTTTGCATATCTATGAGGCCATACAGCATTCAAGACACGGAATTATTAGGCACACTTGCAGGGGCTAGAGTTGATACTGTGGAGATGCAAGATCAGACAGATGGCTTGGGCATGAGGAGAAACACAGAACCCTCTAGACACATAGCCAAGAAGTGAGTGTTGAGAATTGAATAAAGTGAGAAAATGAGATTGCAAGTTATTCTAAAAGTAACGGCAGAGGGAAAAAAGTGACACAAGCAGTGGGGGTGTATAAGGGACTGATCACAAAAGATGACTTGGTATATGATAAATTGGTATACCATACAATTAAAAGACAGAAGAAAATTAAAAAGTGAAAAATGAAAAAACTGCAATATAGCCTGGATGTAATACATAATACTGAATCTGGCACATAACCAATCCGCACAGGCGAAACAGGATTTGCATCTTCTTCGGCTCAACATACAACATAGGAATCCCAACAGGGGTAAACATGGAAGGAAGGGCAGAGCTTAAGTCCGAGCGCTGAATCTCCTGTCCCCCAATGCAACATTTGTAACAGGGTCTCTGCATGTGGGAAATACGCAACAGTGACAGAGCCATACAAATCCCCACAACAGCTATGCATGTAACTGTGTATTGTATCTTACTATATCTAGTCTCTCCGGAGACTGGCAACTGTGGCTGGCAATTGTATGGAGAAATGTGTCTAGTAGATATGGGGGTCGGGGGTGGAATCTGTTAATGATAATGTATTGACGTGTATAATCTATTAACATACCATATTCTCAACAACTGGCTGTCATGGTATGTTCACGCGATATATTGTGGCGCACATAGTACGCGCTGCAATACATTGTGTGTTTCGGGAGCTTGCGCTAATACGCATGTACTCCTGAGATGCCGGGGCCGGAAAACCGCCGGCCCCATAGACATGCATTACTCGCGGCGCGTATTTGACGCAAATAATTGACATGTCAGTTATCTCCCTGCGCGTACAATACGATCGCATTGTACGAGCGGGGACAGGAGGCTTCATCCATAGTTCTCTATGAGAGCTATGGATTACCGTAATTATGGGGCACATTTCCCGCGTATTAAGCGCAGTACGCCGCGAAATACGCAGCTAAATGCGGCCCAAAATAAACCGTGTGAACATATCCTCATCAAAATCATGTGACATAATGTCTTTATGGGATTGAAGGGCATAGGACACAACTTGAGAGTTTAGTATATTACAAAGATGTTAATTTTTGCATTGTTGGACATCTTGTGTGGGGCTTCTATTTTTGAAATTCCCCTTCGAAAACTTACTTCACCCAAATTGTATTCCATTCAAGGCCCTTTGTTACATAAGTAAACCTTCATAGTGGATGGAAACTACATAGAATGTGGCCATTACTTTGATATTTTTTGAGTGGATACAGTTTTCATTTACTTGTAAAGCCATTGTGTTCAATTTTTTCTTAAAACTGGCCATGCAGGATGCATACGACAATAAAAAGGCAACGGTAAATTAGGAGTGATTGAAAGGTCTCCTGAAAAGGTCAGATCATATTTACAAAGGATCACATAAAATATATATACAAATGAATCTGTGTAGCCATCAACTCCATTCTAAAGGTAGAATCCTTTCCACAAATGTGTATTATTTTTCATCTGACCTCCACAGGGTTTTAGGTGAATTTGTGTTGCAGTTCCATTAACTTGTGTTCTCTCTCATTAATAAATAATCCCACCACTTAAGAGGCTTTCTTGTAAATTGGTTTGTACTGTTCCATATAAATAATACAAAGTTCTCTGTTATCAACCACGGTAGATGTTTCTTTACCTATGTATGGCATGTGACATGAGACTGTGTTTCGATTTCAGCTATGAAAATGTAGATGAAGACAATTCTTGGCTTATATACTAAACCTGAAGCCATGTTATAAAGTCAGAGTTCTGCACTAACCATGTCATATCAGGATGTTACTCATGATCCTTGACCTTAAAAATGTTCCTTGTGATAGGCATTTATGAAGGAAGCTGAGGCCAGTGGAAAGCTTTTAATGGCCTACAGGCTTTCATGTTTGCTAATTGCTGTAAAGCAAGGTGATAAATTAGTACGACGAAAGGGAAATTCACAGAGCCTGTGGTTATATATACGGACGGGAAGAAGAAAAAATATCACTTCGGGTATAGCTAAATTGTACTAAACATGAACTAATCTTGTATCATCCTATTGGTATAACACTCATGCTGTTTAACAACAAAATTCTATTCTTTTAGCTTAGTTTGCATCTACTGATAGAAAAGTAGACTTCCTATACAGAGTAATATCGGGGAAGCGGAGCCTAGACGTCCCATGGATTCATTTGCTGCTAAAAGTAATCTAGTTTCATGTGCCAACACGGACAGTACTAGATACCCCATGTATAAATAAGTTTAATATACCTACTTTGATATCCATAGTAGCAGCAACCAGAAGTTCTAACATATGATATGATGCAGGGAACCAGTTGAGCAGAGGAAAGGGAAAATTTAGGACAGTTGCTGGTTAAAAAAATGCAGAGAGCACACTTGGCATCTAATAAGCATAAAATGTATGAGGGATTAATGTTTCTTTACTCAGTTCTACTTCTATTATGGACATTGAGATAGTTCTGGTTACGGTAAATTAATTTCTATATAATCTATCTAGCACTGTGAACCAGTTGGATTACAAGAAATTCCAGAGTTATAAACATCCGACTCACATAAAACACGTACTTAGAGGGGTTTTCGTGGCTACAAAGATCATTTCTGTAATGATGGGGACAGTAAAAATAAGCACGTTTGAAATTGGTTTGCATTACCTAAACCATTTAGTATAGCAGATTTGAGCTAATCTGTGTGTCTAGAGTTAAATCAGCAGTCTGAGGTCGGGCCACGCCCCTTTGCTGTGATTGGCTGATATTTAGTTCAGCTCTGTTGGGACATGCCCCCTAGCCAGGTTATGCCCTCTGTGCTGTGATTGGCTGCCGCACTCTGTGCTTACTTCCCTCTGGGCTGTGTAAAATCAATGTGAAACAGCTTTCTGTGCTGGCTGCTGTCTGTGTAATAAAGGCTGCCTGAGCTGCTATCTATGCTCATCTCCCAGTGACAGCTCTATGTGAAGGATCTGGGCAATTACTGATTTTCTAGCTGCTAGATTCACTCCTCCCACCCATATAACACAGCCTTATATAGTCTGCCACCCTCCCCATATAACACAGCCTTATACATTCTGCTCCCCCTCTGCAATACAGGTGTTCTGATTACAAGGAGCTTGTGGAGGGAGGTGAAAGCTCCCCAGGCATGAGAACTGACCATTGCTGGAGGTCTGCAGAGCTGTTACATCCTCTCCCTTCCACTGCTCACGCTGAATGATAAGGTCATCACTCTTCAGTGAGGGAACACCCACCTACTGAGTGGAGAGACACGCCCCTGGATTTGAAGCTGTAAGAGACAGAGAAACAGCTCATGTATGCGAAACCCTGTGACGAGAAAACCACTTTAAGAACCGAGGTTATAGTTGGATGCGACTTCGAGCTCGATATACAAAACATAAGTCACACCCCACTTACTTTAGTCCCAGACACCTTGGTTCTCATACATTCCATTAGTGGAATTGCACATGTATCTCGACCTACAACATTGCCATTTGCAGTATCTCGCCTGACTGTTGCACAAGGAGAGTTGGGCTATTTTCACACGTGGTAATATCGGCGCATTTTACCGCGTATTTGCGCTCTAATATGGGCAAGATGCCCGCCGAAATTACGGTAATCCATAGTCCTCATAGAGAGCTATGGATTACGCCTGCTCTCCCCACTCGTACAATATGATCGTATTGTAAGCGCGGGGAGATAAGTGCCATGTCAATTATTTGCAGTGAATACAAGCCGCGAGTAATGAATGTCAATGGGGCCGGCGGGCTGCCGCTGGTGTACGCACGTATTAGCGCGAGCTCCCGAAAGACACGATGTACTGCGGTGTGTACTGTACGCACCGCAATACATCGTGTGAACATAGCCTTACTAATCCTGTTTATCTATTGTATATTTGCTGTAAATAAATTCTATATATTTCCTGCACTTAAGATGCAGTGTGCCATGGATTTTCTGACATCTTGTAGTGAAACGAAAATCTTCCCACTGAGCCCCTAAAGTGTTCGGTACCAATATTATTTCCTTGAGGAACAGAAAGTGAAGCAGCATTTTGTGAGTAGGGGCAAAGACAGTGAAACAAACATTACATGAGTGTAAACCTCTCTCTATACTATACAAGATTAAAAAAAATATTCCTGTTCCGATTTACATACAAATTCAATTTAAGAACAAATCTACAGACCTCTCTTGTTTATAACCCAGAGCCTGTCTGTCAAATTACAATGGATATGGTTTATGGTTAAACAAAGGAGTGAGGTCTAAAGAATTCCCTAGTTTCCAACACCTGTATAGACAGGTAGAAATGGTCAGGTAACCAGCTGGGTTAATAATAAAGAAGACATAAGAGTTTAACAACTTTATACTAAACACTAGCTCTATGGCCCAGGCACAGGGCAATGGGAGAAGGGTACCTGAGTAGACTGGGGTGACAGATCATTGGCTGAGAAGGAAGAGCTAAAGACAGCACCAGAGGTCTCAGCAGAAGGACAGCTGCGGTGATTACAACACTGTGCAGTGAGGCTGAGTAGAGAGCAATGAGTAGGGGAACAGGTTGAGCAGGACATTGACAACAGCAGATCCCCATCATCATATGTAATCTGACTGTCATTGACAGTTTTGGGAGACTGCTTTAGAGATTACTTTAAAGTATCCTATAGTCTAACTAATGGTCCTGTACCCTATTAATACCTGTACACTTACCCAACTATCACATAAGAAGCCAGCCTTCTCTTGTGTAGCATTTCTTTATACCTGTAGCTCCTCCAAGCTTGTGCATGTTCACCCTATGCAGTGATAAATGGCCATTTAACTGCAAATGAAGATTCTGTACATACTATAGAAAGACAGCAGCCAAACCTGCACATGCTCTCTCTCTCCATGAACAAATAGGAAGGCGTGTCTGTTAGCAACTTGGCATAAAAAAAACTTGCTGCCGAAAGGTATTTTGGTAGGTGAAAGCTGGAGCAACATTCATTTTTGGTAAGCGACCATCTATAAATTCTTTTTAATTTTCACAATGTGGGAAATAAGCCAAAATTAATGGTATGGGAACACTCCGTTAAGCTAGCCATAGAGCCAAAGATAAATCTAAGAAAAGAAAAGACATCAAAAAGTATCAAAACAGGGTTTTGCCCATGTACTAAAAATAATAAACCAAAATGAAAGCTAAAGCAAGTACAATTAAAGGGTATACACTTGAAATATAAGAAAATACAAAAGATTTTATTGGATCACATACAGTGAAGGAAATATTTATTTGATCCCTTGTTGATTGTGTAAGTTTTCCCATCGGCAAAGACATGAACAGTCTATAATTTTAAGGGTAGGTTAATTTCAACATTGAGAGATAGAATATCAAAAATAAAATCCAGAAAATCACATAAATTTATTTGCATTTTGTTGAGGGAAATAAGTATTTGATCCCCTACCAACCAATAAGAGTTCTGGCTCCTACAGACCAGTTAGCCGCTTCTAATCAACCTGTTACCTGCATTAAAGACAGGTCTCTTAAATAGTCAACTTTATGAAAGACATCCTTCCATAGACTCAGTCAGTCAGACTCTAACCTCTACAACATGGGCAAGACCAAAGAGCTTTCAAAGGATGTCAGGGACCAGATCATAGACCTGCACAAAGCTGGAGTGGGCTACAAAACCATAAGTAAGATGCTGGGTGAGAAGGAGACAACTGTTGGTGCAATAATAAGAAAATGGAAGAAATACAAAATGACTGTCAATTGACATAGTTCTGGGGCACCACGCAAATCCACCTCGTGGGGTATCCTTGATCATATGGAAGATGAGAGATCAGCCTAAACTACACAAGGGGGTGGGGGGGATTTTTTACTGATCTCAATGCAGCTTGGACAACAGTCACCAAGAAAATGCTTGGTAACACATTACGCCGTAATGGTTCAAAATCCTGCAGTGCCCCCAAGATCTTCCTGCTCAAGAAGGCACATGTGGCATCTGAAATTTGCCAATGAACACCTGAATGATTCTTTGAGTGATTTTGAGAAGGTGCTGTGGTCAGATGAGAAAAAAATTGAGCTCTTTGGCATTAACACAACTCGTCGTTTTTGGAGAAAAAGAAATGCTGCCTATGACTCAAAGAACACTGAAACCAGTGTCAAGCATGGAGATAGAAACATTGGGGGTGTTTCTCTGCTAAGGGCAGATGACTACTTCACAGCATCAATGCGAGAATGGATGGAGCCAAGTACCATAAAATCCTGAAAAGACAAAGCTATGAACCAGCTCTTGAAATCCTTCACAGGTAATCACAATTCAAGGCTTCTTTAAAAACAGTTCATATTTATTAAATCCTGAGTAACAACCTCCTTCTCTCCACCAGGACATTAAAAATGGGTCGTGGCTGTGTCTTCCAGCAGGACAATGACCCAAAACATACAGCCAAGGCAACAAAGGAGTGGCTCAAAAAGAAGCATATTAAGATCATGGAGTGGAATAGCCAGTCTCCAGACCTTAATCCCATAGGAAATTTAAGGAGGGAGTTGAAGCTCCGAGTTGCCAAGCGACAGCCTCAAAATCTTAATGATTTAGAGATGATCTGCAAACAGGAGTGGACCAAAATTCCTCCTGACATGTGCGCAAACCTCATCAACAACTACAAAAACCATCTGACTGCTGTGCTTGCCAATAAGGGTTTTGCCACCAAATATTAAGTCTCGTTTGCCAGAGGGATCAAATACTTATTTCTTTCAGCAAAATGCAAATACATTTATATAATTTCTAGAATGTGATTTTCTGGATTTTATTTTGGTTGTTCTATCTCTCAATGTTAAAATTAACCTACCCTTAAAATTATAGACTGTTCATGTCTTTGTCAGTGGGAAAACCTACACGATCAGCAAGGGATCAAATAATTATTTACTTCACTGTACGTACATATTTAAATAAACTCAAAAGGCAGCCTTAAGGGGGGTTTACCACAAAACCATTTCATATCCTCTTGTCTTCTCTTTAGCATTCAGTGACTTCAAAAGGAGATGTGTATGATTTGCTTGAATTGCATAGCTTGTGACTCAGCAGGCTTGACATTACCATGCTTTTCCCCACAGTGTGCTCACTCTAGTCAATCAAAGGTCCGTTAAGTAAAGGGCCATGAGTAGTGACAATGTAGCTGAGTGGCTAGCACTTCTGCCTTTCAGAACAGGTGTCCTTCATATTCTTGCAGGAATCAAAAAGGGATTTTTTTTAATGCACATACCTGATTGAGGTTTATTTTTTAACTGCACCGTTTAACTAATTATTAGGGCTCTATCCTACTTTCACTCTCAGTAATTAGATAGCTAACGTCCACCTACCCATCCAGAGTGTAGATCTCAGTAGGTCTCCTAAAGTTCTCCTGTACACTTTAACTAGCTGACAAGTTTTCCCTAATGACTTCAAATAGCTAGGGGAATGTGTTGTTATCTAATAATCAAACTAACTTGGGCTCTATCCTACTTGTACCCCACATAAACTAAACAGCTAATGTACAACTATTCATCCTAAATTTCAATGCATCTCTGCAGTGTAGCACTGAAAAGAGTGCAGGTAGCTTGTAATTAAAATAAAAAATCTAAGCTCCCCGACATGTTTCGCCACCTAAAATGGCGTCATGAGGGATTAGACGCCATTTGAAGTGGCGAAATATGTCATCAGTTTGACTATTGAGATAGCAATATATTTCCCTTAGTGAATTGGAGGTATTAGGGAAAGCGTGTCAGCCAGCTAAAGTGTATAGGTGATCCTTAATGAGTACCAATATAGGGCGACATGTATGAATGGGCTGCACCAGAATTCTGGCCTCAAAAAGCTGTAGTAGACCAGTTCTATAGATGTATAAGCAGGCGTACTCCAAACTTTGGTGTGATAAGTGCCTTGGTACCGCGCCAAAGACACTTTTTAGCACGTTTTGGGGCGTTCTGGGGGGTGTCACACCACATTAGTAGAAGTAGACACATTTATGATTCTTTGACGCCAAAACTTTGGCGCAGAACAGTTAGAACAGCCAGACCAAGTTAAAGGTGGTCTGTCTGAGCCTGAGTTGCCGTATTGGCACTAGACTGCGCCTGTATGTATGAGCTGCAGAAGAACAGGTTCATACTACCTTAAAGTGATTTAGAACTGGTCTATCAGCAAAAGAATTCACACATGTCGCCCATAGAGTCCAAGCTAGTTGCTATACATGAAGCTGGCAATCCATTTATTGATGGCTTAAAATAGGGAAAGCTACTAATTAGCTATGTAAGGTGGAAATAAGAATATACCAAAAGTGGAATAGAAAGATACTGTTCGCACTGGATGAAGACCAGAAGTACCCCTGTACAAGATATACCTACCAGTTTAGGACTACAATATAGCAACTTATTTTTGATGTAATACAGTTGGACAAAATTTAATTAAGTATATAGTGAGGGAGTGATGGCTTGGAATTTTAATGTAGATTTAGCTAATTGTCAATTAACTGTTTTGAATAAAAGTTAAGTACCGTATTAATGACATATTTTGTTAGTACAGTTTGAAGGAAAGGAGCTGAAGATTGCCTATGGCAAATGTGTTGGTTTCAGGGGCCTGCTCTCAATATAGGTGCAGGTCCCTAGAATCCGCACCTATCACACATTTAGGGCATAGGCTATTGATATGCCATGAACGTGTGAAATGAAAAGATCTCTAATATAAAATGAAAAGCAAAACCAGTATGTTCAAAAACTGCACTTGTGGATTTTGCTGCAGATTCACAGCCTTTCCGTAGCATATCTACAGCAACAGACTTAATTTTTTGAGGATTTTTACTTCCCCGCTCAAGTTCAAAGAGAAAATCCACAGCAAATTTGCAGCATAAAATCCACATCTCGCAGATTTGAAATACACACTATGGGCGGCGACATGTATGAATCCTGGTGCTGACAGGTCAGTCCTAAATAGCTTTAAGGCAGCGTAGAATGTATGAACCTGTTCTTCTGCAGGTCATACATACAGGTGCACTGTAGTGCCAATACAAGTCTGGCTCAGGAAGGCTTCCTTTAACTTGGTCTGGCTGTTCTAACTGCCCTGCGCGTAGATTTGGCTTCTATGAAAGTGGTGCGACGCCTCCAGAACGCCCCAAATCTTTTTTTTTTTTTTTTTTTATTGTAGCCCTAAGAACGTGCAACTAACACCAAAATGCACAAAAAAAAGTGCAACACGAGTGCCACACAAAAACAGTGCATCAGGATACGGTCTATCGCAGACCCATACTAAAAAGTAATGGGTCCCCCATATACCTGGAACGGACAGAGTGTCCCTGCCGGGCCAGAAGGCTCCTGCACAGGAACACCCCGAACGTATTCCACTCTGCCGAAGCAGAAACGGAACAAAGTGTTCCCCCACCGGGCCAGAAGGCACCTGCATGGGGTCACACACAAAAGGTTCTACTGCCGAAGCAGATCGAACCAACGAACGTGCACTTAGGTATCGGAATGGCCTGCCACACCAAACCTCCACCCAGTGCAGTCCAGGTAGCCAACTCCGAAGAGAGGCTGGGTCCTACTGCCGAAGCAGACCGGACCGACAAGCTTGCACATTGGCGTCAGAATGGCCTGCCACACCAAACTTCGACCAAGTGCTCACCTGGTGGCCGACTCCGAAGAGTGCCGGGGTTTGCAGGGGAGAAAGGAACCTGATGGCCACACATTCTCCCCCTAGACCTCGGGGGGGGGGGTCCCAGAAGGGTACCGCATCCCAAAATCCAACACAAATAGTGACAAACGAAAACACACGTGACGTGAAAAATAAATAAGTGAATGTGTGCAGTGGCTACTGCCCGGACATCCGGCCGGAAATATAAAAATTTCCCTACTTCCTAGCCAGAAGGCCGGGGAATAAGGACGTGTGCTTGAGGGACAGTGAAAGTTAAAGTGCCGTGCAAATGTGCCGAAACTCAAGTGGGGTCCCATACCCAGTGAGTTAAGGCACCCCAGGGTCGTCAATCCTGGGGCACATCACACTTAGGGCTTCATAGTCCCCTCAAACCTACATGGCTTCAATCCTGGGGGGGGGGGGGGAGAGTCACCAACGGCTGCTATCTTTCAAGCAACCGCGTACACCCCCTCCCTACCCCAAGTGTGGTTCTCTGCCCCGACACAGCCATCCTATAGCGGCACCTTTCCAAAACCGCCAGGATGACTGTTAAGAACAGATACTACACTTGATCTTAGCCAAGAGGCCGAGAAGCGATAACGCCCCAAATCTTTGGAGCACTAAAAAGTGTCTTTAGTGCATTATAAAGGCACTTATCGCGCCAAATTTTGGAGTGCACCTGTTCATACATTCTTTTTGGCTCAAAGTACACTAGAAAACTGGCGCAGCCCCGTTTATACATGTCAATCTCAGTGAAGATTCTGCAAGTGTTTTTTTTTTGTACACAGTGTGTGGATGAGATTTTTTTCCACTACTGTAATACATGGCTGATTTTCTACATGCAAAAATATGCAGCCCATCACCTCCACATGCATTTACCTGCAAGGATTAGAAACAGTGTTTCTGGCCCAGAAGCAAATCACTAAAATTAACACTCCCATTGGGACAATTTTCAGTAGCCAATCTGAACGATTCACTGTCACTGGACATCTACATTTCTGGCTGCTTAGTTTCATTGTAGTTATTAATCAAGTGAACACAGATCTACTACTGTCTTTCTTCTAAGCACTAAAAAGTCTAAACAATGAGCAACATTTGCTTTTAAATGTGGTTTATCTTTTGCATTTTCTATTCACAAACACAAGGTACGGCACCACCTCGTCTGCTTTAATAAGCACACATAAAAGCTTCTATGAAAGAAAATGTTTGGGGAGTTTTTGCTACTCAGGAGGAATAACCTCTTATTAAAAACACATTTTTAATCTCTATTTAAATTGCTAACTATGAGTCCTTGGTGAACATAACGGGCCCTTCAACCAGAGCTTTTTACCTCCTTTTGAATGCTTGCAAGAAACTGTCAGCACCATCGGAACATGTAGGATCTTTCACCCAACTAACTGTGCTAGACAACAATTAAAACTGGAGCAGATAATTCTCAAAGGGTACAGTTCTGAGATAAAAAACAAAAAAACAAAAACCGTTTTATCAGAAAGCATTCCCCGGAGGGCCGCACTTGTTTGTTTTCAGCTCTGCATACTTATTTGTTTGTTTATTAAAATGAACTGTGCGGGTTAAATTCCAATTAGGACCATAATCACCATAGGCTCTAACGAGTCCTGGGAAAGCAGATAAGAACAAAGTGTATATATGTCTGTGAGAATACGCATGCAAATCTTTGACTGAATGTAAATTACATTGCAATCCCCATGTAGTCCTGACCTGGCCTTTAAATGGATTTGCAGTCCCTCCTGATGTGTACTAAGTGTTTTTATCTGAATTTTCAACCATACACAATTATTAAATATGATTATTACAAGCTGGGGTTCCACACCACCCTGCGGTAAGAAATTTACACCCTTGGCCCTGTCACCAATGTGATATACAGGAGCTAACACATTTCTACATCTACAGAGCATAGCAATATTTAGAAGTGGAAGAGCATTAAAACATACAGGGCGGTATGTTTGAATGGGGCTGCACCAGATATCCGGCGTCTTTTCAGACCGATATCAGGTGCAGCCTCGTTTGCTACATTTTTAAAAGTCCCGCACGCCATTATCAGGCGCATTACAGAACGCAAGCGTCACTTTGTAATGCGTCTGATTTCAGGGGGTGTGCGGGAGGCAGCGCACACTAGAACCATACAAAGCTATAGATTTATAGCTTTGCTACAGCAATTCTAGGCGCATTACTGCTGGAACAGGTATAACACTTTCAAATGTGAATGTCAATCACTAGCGCTAGAATGCGCCTGATTTATGACCCGCTGTAGAGCAGGTTCATCCATCAGGAGCATTCCATGCGAGTATAATGTGCATGAAATTTGGCGTTTAAACACCAAAATTCATGCATGCTGCCCACAATGTCTATTATTTCATGTTTAATATTGTTTGATTTTATCAATGAATGCACAAATGGTGTCTTAAAGGGAACCGGTCACTGCTGTTACTGGTGCATCATTGGTGCATCATTCCATGACAATTGGTGAAGTGCTTCGAGCGCCGCTGTATTTGACTGCCGGTCAAAGCTCATTTTCAGTCCTCACTAGTAGAGAATAATCATTCCCGAAAGACAGGTTTAGTTGGAAATTCCTCCATGGGAAAATGCAGAGCGCGTACTGCAATGCTCAGAGGAGCTCATCATTGGAGGGGGTGGGGGGGGGTAAGTTATCCCACTGATCCACATACCAGATTTTGCTAGACTATATCGCTGTAACGTTGTAATCTCATCTGCAATCCACTTTTTGCCTATTCTATATCGAAAACTACCATAGGAAGTGTTTATAATGTGTACTATACTCTAGGAGTCATAAATGACTTTGAAGGGCTTGTCTCGCTACAAAGATTAGTTTTCAATATGTAAAGAACACTAAAGGAAGACATTTTCCAAATATATTTTTTTTGTTGAGGATTTTATCACCTTCTGAGGGCTTTCTAGTTTCCCAAGTGACCGACCTGTGTACTTCTTCTCCCCTGCTGTTTGTTCTATCTGATAGCAGGGAGTGATCACACATCACACAGGTCGCAGCAGCACAGAACTCTGGGCAGTGAGAGTTTGTTTGTTATCTGATCTTTCAGACAAAAGACCGTAATTATTACTGTTTACTTTAACTCAGAAGCTATCCTGGTCCTGACAATATGAGATTTATCTAATTAGCAGAGGTCTGAATACACAGAGCTCATATGCTAATTACAGACAGCTTGACCAGGAAGTGACAGATAAAAGCAGCATTGGTTCATTCATGCATCCTATGAAACTGAGATGACACAACCCCTTTAATTTACGTTGATCCTTATATATTGCTTGTAAATACTTCACGTAAACATAAATCAAATGTAGATTTTTTTTGAAATCCTCACCTTAGAATGCCATGGATTACAGTATTGATGCTGTATGGCCTTATGATCCTCCTACTAGAGCACCCACTGTGCGTGATAGTCTCTTTGACCATTTTTCAAATCTAATGTGTCACTACATGCGGGAATAACTTTTTAATACTTTTACCAATCTATGGGATTTATAAAGTTGTTTCTCGTGACATATTGAGCTTTAAGTTAGTAATAAACTTCAGTCAATGTTTATTTGTGAAAAACAATGAAATGTGAAAATCTTAAAAAAATTGCCAATTTCAAAATTCCAAAATTTCTGTGTTTAATTCAGGTAGTTAAACCACACAAAATAGTTTATAACTATCATTTACCTTAAGGCTTTATCCACAGGATGAGTATTTCAAATCGGAATCCACGTGGATTCCAGCTTGAAATGCTCGTCTAAAACCAAAAGTAAACCATTCCCAATGACCTCAATAGAAAATAAGGGCCACATGTATGAAAACTGTCTAGGTCTAAAACTCACTTTGTTGCCCATAGCAGCCAATCAGAGCACCCCTTTAGTTTTTTCAGAGCACTATATGAAATTAAAGGGGGTCTCTGATTGGTTGCTATGGGCAACAAAGTGAGTTTTAGATCTAGACAGAGTTCATACACAGCGTCTTTTTGGCAGTCGTTTTTCAAAACCGACACGCAGTAAATAAAACTTTGTTCATTCTTTGTTTACATTCAATGTGGAAAACACGTGGAAATTTACTATTGCTGTAAATGGGGATGTATAAAAAATATCATGTAAAACACACCCAAAACATTTGTATGTGGTTTCTAATGTGGTTCCGTGTCCAAAACCACACATAAATGCACCAAAAACGCACCGTGTGAAAGCACCCTAAAACCACTCGCAATAAGCATGTAAAATACTTGTTGAAAATGCGTCAGACGATGTGGTTTTCAGCAGCAGAATCCGACGAGTAATTTTTACCCTTTCTTTTTTTTTTTACAATTTACAATTTCCAGTTCTGATGTGGCTTTGAGGAGCCTATATACTGGTGGCCAAAAGTATTGGCACCCCTGCAATTCTGTCAGATAATACTCAGTTTCTTCCTGAAAATGACTGCAATCCCAAATTCTTTGGTATTAATATATTCATTTATTTTGCTTGCAATGAAAAAACAGAAAAGAGAATGAAACAAAAATCAAATCATTGATCATTTCACCAAAAACTCCAAAAATGGGCCGGAAAAAAGTATTGGCACCCTCAGCCTAATACTTGGTAGCACAACCTTTAGCCAAAATAACTGCGAACAACCGCCTACGGTAACCATCAATGAGTTTCTTACAATGCTCTGCTTGAATTTTAGACCATTCTTCTTTGGCAAACTGCTCCAGGTCCCTGAGATTTGAAGGGCGCCTTCTCCAAACTGCCATTTTGCAATCTCTCCACAGGTGTTCTATGGGATTGAGGTCTGGACTCATTGCTGGCCACTTTAGAAGTCTCCAGTGCTTTCTCTCAAACCATTTTCTAGTGCTTTTTGAAGTGTGTTTTGGGTCATTATCCTGCTGGAAGACCCATGACCTGAGGGAGACCCAGCTTTCTGACACTGGGCCCTACATTATGCTGCAAAATTTGTTGGTAGTTTTCAGACTTCATAATGCCATGCACACGGTCAAGCAGTCCAGTGCCAGAGGCAGCAAAGCAACCCCAAAACATCAGGGAACCTCCGTCATGTTTGACTGTAGGGACTGTGTTCTTTTCTTTGAATGCCTCTTTTATTTTCCTGTAAACTCTATGTTGATGCCTTTTCCTAAAAAGCTCTACTTTTGTCTCATCTGACCACAGAACATTCTTCCAAAACGTTTTAGGCTCTCTCAGGTAAGTTTTGATAAACTCCAGCCTGGCTTTTTTATGTCTCGGGGTAAGAAGTGGGGTCTTCCTGGGTATCCTACCATACAGTCCCTTTTCATTCAGACGCCGACGGATAGTACGGGTTGACACTGTTGTACCCTTGGACTGCAGTTCTTTATCCACCATCCGCACAATCTTGCGTTGAAATCTCTAGTCAACTTTTCTTTTCCATCCACATCTGGGGGTTCCACAGTGCAGGGTTTACATTGGAGGTCCATGCATGGCTTTACATCTGGGAGGTTAGCACGTCCCATGGGCTTTACACTTCTTGATGACACTGCGCACAGTAGACACAGGAACTATCAGGTCTTTGGAGATGGACTTGTAGCCTTGAGATTGCTCATGCTTCCTCACAATTTGGATTCTCAAGTCTTTGGTCTTCTTTCTTTTCTCCATGCTCAATGTGGTACACACAAGGACACAGGACAGAGGTTGAGTCAACTTTAATCCATGTCAACTGGCTGCAAGAAGATTTAGTTATTGCCAACACCTGTTAGGTGCCACAGGTAAGTTACAGGTGCTGTTAATTACACAAATTAGAGAAACATCACATGATTTTTCAAACAGTGCCAATACTTTTGTCCACCCCCTTTTTTAAAAAACATAATATTTATTCCCCTGATGTCGCCGTTTTCAGAAATATCTCATATGTGGCTCTAGTACGCTACTTGACTCGACCACAAGCCTTGGAATAGAAGGAGCATTTATTGGAATTTGGGGTTTCATTTTTATTAGGATATTTTTTAGGCACCATTGCAGGTTTGCAAACACCCTGAAGTAAACCCCCCTAAAAAGACCTAACTTTGGAAACTACAACCTTTATGGAATATATTCAAGAGTAGAGTAAGTGTATTGACACCCCAGATGTTTCACAGATTTCTCTTTGCATTAAGTTGTAAAAATGTAAAAAAAAAATGTTTCAACAATATGCAGTTTTATGTTGTAGCACTTTTTTCTAAGCGTTTTTATTGTGTAATAGCCATAACACTTTTATTTCAATGTTGACAGAGATGTGTAAGGCCTCGTTTTCTTGTGGGACAAGCTGATGTTTTCATTGATACCACTGTGTTCTTTTTTATCTCTTTTTATTCTATTTTATTTCATTGGGATGAACAAAAATCACAATGGCATCATTTTTTAATGGCAGTCATTTTGTGGGTTAAATATCCTGACAAGTTTATAGTCTAGGTCGTTATGCACGCTGTGATACCAAATGTGCGGGGGGGAGGTGATATGCGTGTTTTACTTTCTGTATTTTTCAGTTTTTTTATTTACTTTTGTTATTGTTTCTTTCTTGTCTCCATTGATTACTGATATAATACACTGCGGTACATGTCTCTACTACACTATTAAACTGTCAATCACTATGCAGAGAGCATGGCCAGGCGTAATAACGTCACAGACAACCCGGAAACCTGTATTAGGCTTCTAAGTTGTTTTGACAGCCATTGGCACCCGGAAATGGGGCACCAGGGTGCCAACAGAGACAGAGGAAGCCTCCTCTGTCTTAACCTTTGATGCACAGTCACAATTGACAGGGGCAAGTAAGGGTTTAATTGGCCATGACAGGAGAAAACTTCGGTCCTGCAAAATATCCAATGTAACCAATTGATTGTGTTGGCTTTTTGTGACCCTGCATGGCCTATTGGACACCCATACGTCCATTTGGGGGAACACCTTCCCACATAAGATGTATGGGTATGTCCAGTAGTAAGGGGTCTGAGAGGTTTTCTGATATTCTGTTTAGGGCTACAGTTTGTTCCCTATAGACTAGATACAGCCAAACTTACAGCCATCTTTCTTCATCCAGTACCCAGATGCTGTTGCCTCTTGCTGCTTTACCTGGCAGAATTGACTTCAGATCTCTGTTCTCAGTGGTGGAAGGCAGAGGTGGGTAATGAGGAGTGAATATGATATAAGAGTAAAACTCTTAAATAACATTCATAATTAAAAGCATGCTCCCATGACCACACATCCATGTTACAGGTCAGCTCACAGTTAGCTAAGAGCTGACCGTGTTACAGAATGAGAAGGGTGGTGCTTATTGCTATCCTCCCCATTTATTTCTATGGGAGTTCCAAATATAGCTGAAATGACTTGCTTAGCTGTATTCCTAACGGTCATAGAAATAAATAGAAAGGACAGCCACAAACATCGCTTTTCTCATTATCTCACATTGTCAACTCATAGCCAACTGTGACCCTACCTGTAAGACGGAAGTACAGTCATGGGAACACTCCTTTAAGGTTTGATCTTTTTAGTTAAACAGTTGTATAAAACTAGGAGATTGGTTATAAAAATTGTATAGGTATATGTCATTTGGATACTATTATTAGGCATGTATATGTCTATCTATTTAAAGGATAGAAGATATATGGAAAATGTGTACTCTGTCATTTTCTATCATCTGCTAGTCTCCTGAATGCTTCTATTATGAGCTCGGAAATAGGTTCCTCTAGTGTTCTTCAACAGCATGACAATAGGACTTCCTAGTCTTTACAAAACCGCTCAAATATGAAAAACAGGATTTCCAGCTTAACGAGTTCTGGAAACTTGTACAATAGTATTTTTACGTAAAATAACATTTCACATTCAGCTTTTCCTTGGACTGCACCTGCCCCAGAAAACACAGTTACATATTTTCCTGATTCATTAAAACCGATTCAAAATGTTTTTCAGCACATTACAATATATCCACCATTTAGTTGAGCAAATTGCATCTACTTTTTCTTTCTTGTCTCCTGCACTACTGGTACAGTATGCAAATGAACAGGGGAGATAGATACTGTAGATACTCGATTTTTCTTGAAAAGGATGGCATTTGAAAAGAAACATCGGACTTTGTAAAGGCAATAAAAAGTTCAGCCCTATTTTTAATAGGATACCCTAACTGGGAAGACAATAGGTCAAGATTTACTTTTACATGTACAGGACACTACATATGTTTTGTACATATATGGTAGATAGACAACTTGAAATGATCAAGCACATCCACAGTGAAGTACCTATACAGCCATATTGAAATATGCAAGTATGAAATGCCCAGATAAGGAGGTCTTCTGTGTCAGATTTAGGAAGAGAGTATATTTAGCACTCCATATAAAATGAGAATTCTCCATTGAAAAATAATAAAATCCATTTTCTCAAATCCCAAACTACAAAACAGGACACAGTGTTTGTCGATTATGTGTTTCATGTTTCAGCAGACAAGCCCTTAGTCATAGCATTAAGACCATATGAAAAAAACTATGTATATATAGAGGCAACATCCATCCATTAGGAACACCCAACATGGACATGTGATTAAACACATTATAGGTGTTATAAAAACATATAGAAAAATACTCTACACAACAGGCAATAGAGTTATGAATATTGTAATATAAAGTCCTGAGGATAACTGGATTTAAAAGTGGGACAGTAAAGAAAGGGTTCCTCTAAACTCTTGCATTGATGCAGACTTATTATAAAAGACTGGTTCACTAATTGTCTAGTTAAAGCAGTTTTCTAAGACTTACAAAAGCTGGGTCCACTGGGGTATGATTAAAAATAATAAAAAAGAAGTATACTGATCTCCGTGACGCTCCCATTCCATCCTAGTGGCTATCCCGTACATCCTGACTGCACAGTGAATGCTCATCATTTACGAGCTATGTGTGGCCAATCACAGACCAGAGCGGTGTAGCCTGTGATTGGCTGCATGTAGCATGTGAACGATGGACGTGTATAGGACAGCCACCGGGAGGAGCATCATGAAGGTGAGTATACATTTTTTTTCCTATTCCTAATCATACCCTAGCTGACAAATGAGATTTCGCACGTTCCATACACCCTCTTTAAGGAACAATTGACCCGCCTGAAGATATCTTAATCAAAAAAAAAAAAAAAAAGCTCATTGTGAAAAAAGTTTTATTTAGAAGACTTGATAACAGCTATCAACAATATGTACAGAAGGTTACAACATGCAGTTGGGAACTAAAGACCAAAAATATTTAATATTCTGGAGAAATACTGCTCACAGGGCTGCAAGGAGTTGAAACATCACGTCACGTCAAGTAATAATAAGCAGCCACTATAGCAAATGTTGATAAAAGCAACAGAAAAATACATAACTTTGCAACCTTAGGGCTATGTCTCCACAGCATAGCAATACGCTCGTATTTTCAGTGGTTTTAGGATTTTAAAACTGATGTTCAGGCAGCCCCATAGATGGCAATAGAAAAAACGCCCTGTAGTCTATACGAATCGTTTTTTCTCTGCTCGTCTTCTGGCGCTGGCGGATTATACAACATGTTGTCTAATACGCCAGCGCTTTGAGTTTCTTTGTCATCTTCCCAGACCATCAATTGGCTTAAAGAAAATGGCTAAAAATGAGAACCGGACGCGTTTTTTGCAGAAAACATGACAAAAACTGCGGTTGTGCATCAGAAAAAAACGTCGACTTTCGGCTGTTTTTTGTCCAATGCAGTGTAGATCTAGCCTAAGTGTGTCTGATATAATATGAACAACTTTCGTTGTGTCCAACTACATTAAAATTACTTTGAACTGAATCAAAAGCAATACTGATCCTTCACAATGAAATATTCTGAGCAGATATTTAGTTATGGTTGTGCCGAGACTAGGAGCATGGAAGCAAATTGTTGCAGTAGTTCTCTATTGTTATAGTGGGATGTTCCAAACAGAGTACTCCTCTCAATGACATTCATATGACCCAACAGTACTGGGGCGGGGCACAAAGTTCTATCAAGCAATTTTAGGGCCTCATGTATGAAAAATGTCCAGGTCTAAAACTCACTTTGTTGCCCATAACAACCAATCAAAGCTCCCCTTTCATTTCATATAGTGCTCTGGAAAAATGAGAGGGGCGCTCTGATTGGTTGCTATGGGCAAAAAAATGAGTTTTACACCTAGACAATTTTCACACATGTGGCCTTTAGTGTCAGTAACTCATAAAAAAAAGTTCTAAAATACACTGCCTGCTTAAAAGGGGATTTGCCAAGATGCAAGTTACTCACCTTCTTATCAGCACAGGGAGAATGTCAACAAATCACGCTGAGTCATGAAAGCTGCATGGGTGAGAGGGAGGGGGTGAGGAAGGAGTGAGGAATAAGGGAGCGTCTCAAAACTTAGTAACAGTACAACAATGGATTCTCAATACAGCAAGACACAGCCTGATAGACTGCACTTTCTACCCAGTGCCTTAAAAGCACATTCATTTTGCCTGTCTTCAGATAAGAAGTGTTTCACGCAAGCGCGGCCTGTCAGCTCCTGGGTCGTGTCTAGTGGAAGCTTTGAGGTAACTAAGGGGGATTGAGCAATGCTGTAGCTCTCACCGGCTTCACTTTTTGTAATCACATATATTTAGAAATGTGATTAAATACCCATTTTGGAGGTTCCCACGTCAACATTACATGGTGGCAAAACCCCTTTAATTGTTACAAATGTCCTATTAGATCAAAGATAGAGGTTGCCTGCTAATAAACCCCCTCTCCTCTTCCCATTACTCCCTCTAATAGCTAGGACTGTGAGCTTGCTAATATACATAATCTGGTAAATTGTAGATAAGAATTCCCTTAAAATACACAATTGCAGACTGTAGTGACAAGACAATTCTACTGTCTTTCCTTGGACAATACTGTTACAACACACTTAACAGTTGCAATTCACGCATGTGGGTAGAGAAGCTTGGCAGTTACAATACACTCTAGGTAGTATGAAAGAACTGAACGTGCTGAAGCATAAATAGAACAGTGTTGGAAAAAAAAGAGTCATAACTTAATCTGACCACACATAGTCAAGTGTCAACAGATCCTCCAATTCGAGTGAGACTAGCTGATTATTTAATGTGTATGGGGGGGCTCCTGACCTCCCCTTGGAAAATAGATCAAAAGTAGTCCACATAGAAACATTCAACTAATAGCTATCTAATGTATATGGCCAGCTTTAGCCAGGTAAATGAGCCTTTCCACAGATATAACAAGAATGTTACACTCACAAGACCCTATAAAATGTGACGTCAAAAAACAACAATTCTCAATAGAACTTTTCCAACACAACTTTCTGTCTAGTGAACAGGACAATGATCTCTACTGAACCTGGCCATATTCCTGAGAGCTTAATCGTAACTGACCCTTCCAACAGTGAAGTCCTCTTCAAGTTGGCATCTAACAGAGCCTCTCAGTTACAGCTGTCGCCTTCCTCCAGGGATGAGGCTTCCCACATCCCAGGAATCCATATACGCCTACAGCCATAGCCCACACAATGCTCTGCAGGCTGTGCTTCTCCCTGGCTAGACTCTCCGGGTCAGAACTTGATTCAGCTATGTCGGTCAGCTTTCCTGATGCTCTCCAGAATCATTCTCTTTGTAGTTGATCACAAGTCTCACCTATCGGTATTCCAAAAGCACATTAGTTGGCTCATTGTGCAGTGACTCCATAGTCCGATAATGACTGACACCAGCCCACACTTCTCTCAAGATGATCAACACACCCCATCCGCCAGTTTACCAAATGTCATGAACCGTCCTGCAGTTCCTATCCGCTGCCGTCTGCCACTGCACCACTCTGTGCGACTGTAGGCTTCTCAGCTGCAGTCGTTTCATCGCCTGCCATATTCTGTGTAGGTGTCTGTTTTGTGCACACTGGCCCATTTAGCCTTAAAGGGTCAGTACACAAAATGTACCTGCTGCTGGCCAATTGCTATCCACCTGGTACTATTTAAGGAAACACTTGGTTTATCCCCGTGCAGACTTTTGGGGTTTTTTTCCCTAGCTTTTGGGGTGTTATATCTGCTGATTCCTGGTTTTGCCTGGACTTCTGACTTCTCCATTTACCTGCTACCTGCCCTGATCATTTGCTACATTTGAGAATATGAAAGAACTTCACCTGCCCTGACCTGTGCTCCATTTGACTAGGCTTATAGCCTGATTCTCTGGTACCTCGTCTGCATGACAACAGCCACTATGGGTGACCATATCAGAAGTCCAAGCCCCCTTGCAGGCATTGAGGGTGAAAACACAGGCTCTTCTTGGACTCTGCTCCCTGCCTTTTTATCACTAAAAACCCCCATTCCATCACTATTCCCGCCAAAACTAAAAGCACTGTGGGCGCATTCATGCTTAGCGTTTTAAATCTTTTTTCGTAAACTACTATGAGAGGGCATGGCAGTATCACACAGTACCAGGGCCAGTCAATCTAAGCAATGTATCATATATGTATATAGCAATAACAAACAATTTATTTAAAGATTTTAGGAAACCCCTATATTGGTCGATAGTGAAGTAAAATAAAAACCATTGTATTCACATCTGCAGTCATCTCTGTTAGAATGCTGTCATGATGTTTGGGTGCTCCCCACCAGTCCATCCCACTTACTGGCTTCAGCAGTCACTTTTTTTTGACACTGAAAAATGGGACCAGTGATCACTGTTTGTTAAATGTGTACATGATTAATATTGGGGGACCATGGGGGAAACATCGGCTAAAATTGGTGTGGAATAGCAGCACCTTTGAAAGGTGTATATAGGTTATTTCCCTCTGTGAGTACATCAAGGTCTCTAAGCCAAACCTGAGGAGATCAGATGATCTCCAGGTTGGTCTCAAATAGAAAATTGGTGTCTTCGTCCTCATTCAGTCCTATGTGCCAAGTATAATAAAACCATATAAACACACACACATTCATATACACAGTACATACACAGTTATTAAAATAAAAAGAATGTACACCGTATTAAATTCTATGAGTTTACACAATATGACATAATAAAAAAAAAAATCTGTTGTACATAAGATAAACTGCACCACATGACAAATTATCCCATATCGTTATTAAACAAAAAAAAACAAAAAAAAATAAAGACACAGCATGAAATATTAAAGATTTTTCTCTATCAGGCTGTTTTTACTGAGCCCCTCTTTAGTCAGCTTTAGGCTTTCCCCTTTTTGTTTAGGGGTTAGTTTAGTTATTGGATATCACTATTTTAGAGGAACCTGTTAGTGGGGGCATTGGGGATGAAGAGGGTTTAAAAAGCAGGGGGAAAGGGTACGAGATCTAAAAGGGGGAATTTGTCAGAAGAAAAACAAAAAAAACTCTTTATGCTGGGAAACCCCAACAAGGATCAATGTTACCATCAATGGCACTGCTGCTAGAGCAGAGAGAGGTGATCAGTAATCCTGAGAAGTTTATGTACATAAGGAGGAGTTAAGAACTGCTCTAGCTCTGAAAGGAAGCAAAATCAGAACAGCAAGGTATTTGATAATTGCTTTTACTTACCCGTGCCTAGACATTAAAAGCTAATCAGTAAGGTGAGAATACCCCCTTACTGTTCTACAGAAGTTAAGAGGTTAAGTAGCAGCTACGTGCTGCTAATCAAATGAACTCGATTAATCTTCAGCAATCTTACATCTAATAAAGTACCGTATATACTCGAGTATAAGCCGACCCGAGTATAAGCCGAGGCATCTACTTTTGCCACAAAAAACAGGGAAAATTTTTGACCCATATAAGCCCAGGGGGGAAAATTTTTAGCGGCTATGGTGAATTTTAAAAATTTTAAAAAAAGATAAAAAATAAAAAATTCATAGGCGTTTAAATGTCCCCTTTGACAGGTTTTAGGCAGTTTTTGGGCCCCCACAGGGGAGGTATAGGGGAGGTATTTGGCAGTTTCATTACCCCCATAGGCACTTTCATGCCCCCCATAGGCAGATACAGGCTGGTATAGGCAGTTTAATGTCCCCCATAGGCAGGTTATAGACATGTATAGGCAGTTTAATGTATCCCATAGACTGGTATAGGCAGCTAAATGTTCCCCAATGCAGGCTATAGGCAGGAAATTGCCCACATAGGCAGGTATAGGTCCTCATAGGCAGGGTATAGGCAGTGTAGGTCGTTATAGGCCTGCCCCCGCAGGTATAGGCAGGAAAAGGTCCCCTAGCAGGCTATAGGCAGATATAGGTCACCTAGGCAGGCTATAGGCAGATATAGAAGGCACCTTTGGCAGGTATATGCAGGGTATAGGCTGGCATAGGTCCCCCTAGACAGCAATAGGGAGGTATAGGTCCCTAGGCAGGGAAGGCAGTACTAGGCAGGTACAGGCAAATTTCTAGGCAGGTATAGGCAGGGTATAGGCAGTACTAGGCAGGTATAGGCAGTACTAGGCAGGTATAGGTCAGGTGTATAAGGCAGGTATAGGCAGGTTACTAAGGCAGGGTATAGGCAGGTATAGATAGTACTAGGCAGGTATAGGGCAGGAAGGCAGTACTAGGCAGGGTATAGGCAGGTATAGATAGTACTAGGCAGGTATAGGGCAGGTATAGGCAGTACTAGGCAGGTATAGATAGTACTAGGCAGGTATAGGTCAGGTACAGGCTGTACTAGGCAGGTATAGGCATAGTTTTAAAACAAAAAACAACCACTTACCTCGATCCCCGCTGCTCCGTCTCCCGGGCGCGCTCCTCGGTCTTCTCGGCACAGGCGGGTGATGTCATCAGGCCGCGCACCCAGCGTGATGACACACGCTACCTGTGCCGGAAACTCCAGACAGACGCGAGTCTGCGGCCGCCCGGAGTTCACTGCGGAGCAGGGAGCGCTTGCTCTCTGCCCCGCAGTGGGTATGTCTTCTCCTGCATGCGACTCCTCCGGAGCGCATGCAGGAGAGATAGCTGACAGCGCACGGGCCACCACAGCGCCCGAACGCTGTCAGCTGACTCGGGATTCAGTTATATGCGCTCCCTGAGGAGCCATCGCAGCGCCCGAGCGCCGACAGTGACTCGAGTATAAGCCGAGGGGGGATTTTTCAGCACATTTTTTGTGCTGAAAATCTCGGCTTATACCCGAGTATATACGGGTATACATTTTACCAGTTTGTTGGTCTGGGGCACTTATATGTGTGTTAACACAATGGCAAAGAGAAAAGACATCAGCAATGAGCTAACATAAGTAATTGTTGCTGCTCATCTGGGAAGGGATAGAAAGCCATATAACAATAATTTTAACTCCATTTTTTCAACAGTGATAAAGATTATTCAAAAGTAGAAAATATTTGGCGTAAACCAAACACAGCACAAACACCTCATACCTAGATGTACTGTCAGGGATGGTGGTGGAAGGCTAATAATTTCGACTTGCAGCCACAGGACTGTGGCACTTTCTGGTCATTAATTTACAATGAACTCCCCTGTACACCAAAGTATTCAAGCATCTGTCCAATAGTTACAGCTTGACTAAAACTGGTTCATGTAACAGGACGATGACTTCAAGCACACCAACAAAGCTGCACAAGTATGGCCATGTCCCCATTCTTTAAGGCCAGTGGCAAAACCCCTTTAATAAAGCCGAGTACAAGTGAATGCCCACAAACCTCAATGAACTGAAGCAACAAATTTCCTCCAAAATAATGTAAAAGACTAATAAAATCATACAGAAAATGATTACTTCAGTTATTGCTGCTAAATATGGTTCTACAAGATCAGGGGCATAACTAGAATTCTGGAAGCCACATAGCAATATGAGGTGGGCTCCATCAAGTGACAGTAAACTGAAACAGTAGCATAAGTATCAGTAACTACAGGGATAAATAATAGCTCCATATATTAAAAAAAAAACCTACACAGTAGTGCTGGTGAAAGCAGCAAAAAGCCACAAATAAGGTACAATGTTCTGGCATCTGGGTGGGTCCCCTCAACCATTGGGCACCGCAGTAGCTACTATGCCTGCTACTGCTATAGTCACGCCCATATACAGGCTCTTGATACATGGAGTGTACCTAATTTTTTACACATTGCTTTTCCATTTTGTATGCTTTTTTCTTAAATAAACAATGACATGTGGAATCTTTTGTGTTTATCCCGGTTGCATATACCTAATTGTAAGAACTTCTATGGATTAGATGTTTTTTAGGTTTGTAAAACCACAGAATTCTAAGAGGGTGTATGTAAGAAATATATGTGAAAAATAATATATTTCGTTTATAAAGATACACAGATCTATGATTACTGTGAGTATTTGTTGAGTTGAAGGTCCTATAAAATAAATATCCTGGCTTAATAATAACGCATCTATTGGTTTATCAGAAGTAGTATCTAAATCAGTACTCACAACAACTTCTTATAAAAGAAAATGGAGATTTAATACATTTCTCAAGGCTTATAATGTTACAGTTGTTGTATTAGATATATTAGATGTGTAGATAAGGTACCCGTCCATCATTTCCTCAGAATAGGCCTAATGGCGGCTTCAGCACTACCACCTGGTGTTCGACCTTCTGGCAAGGTTCATTTGCTCCACCCCTGGGTTCCCCACACCCCTTTTTTATATACCTTTTTCTGTGGGTTTGACTATCAATTGGCTGATGTAATGTACTTATATGAACAAGTTAAAAATATCAGCGTATACCCTTTCATCAACTCCAACCACCCCCTCCACTTCTTTCCCGACATTCTCTTTTTACTAGCAGTTTTCCAAAATAGCATCTGTGTGTAAATGCCTTTATTAACCCTGTGTTCCTGCTAAAAAGAGATTAACTTTTGTACATTATAAATCTCATCAAATTATATTTAACAGTGTACTTTTTTCTTATGACTACACACACCATCAAAAAAAATTATATTCTTATTTATCAAAAGTGAAAATTTTATAAATTATAAGCATGTAAATTTAAACTATAAAAGAATACAGGGCTCCGTTGGTTCCGTAAACAACTACAAGCATTGTAAAGAATCAGCTAAAGAGCAGTACATACAAACTGCAGGACACAAGCAGCCAAGACTCGAAAGAAAAAAAAAAGCTGCATGAAATATGCCTAATGGAATTTTATCAGGCATATTTATCACGCTCAACATAAGGTAGAAAGGTTTAGATAGCTGTCACTAACACCAAGGGGTTTATTAATAGGCAAAAATCAATTGTATGTAGACTGAATTAATGAGATGGAAAAACATGCATATATCAGCTAATACAGAGGGGAACGGCCTCCACTGAGGCATTAGTAATGAAGTAGTTGGTCCAAGGCAAGTGATGTGCCGAGTAGCTATCTGCTGGACCAAGGTGCCTTACTGATCGTGTACAGTACAAAACCACTGTGAAATGTAAACACTCGGCAACGGTTTTGAGCACAAAGTTGACCCCTGATGCGCATTCTGCAGACTGCTATCTACAGATTTATAAATAAATGATTAGATGTAAAATCCCCGGGGATTCTGTTCTTTTCCACAGCAATTACTGGAGCAGATTATTACCATTCAAGTAGGGTTTTCAGTTAAAGTTCATTGAATGGCAGGAATCATTCTTTGCTGTCCCCATGTCTTAAGTTACTGTGACAGAAAATCCGATGTTAGCATGTACTGTGGAAATTTTAACAAGCTAAGTCAATATGCACCGAAAGAACACATTCTTGAGTTAAAATATATTACTGTCAATAACAGATTAAATTAAGAAAGTATGAAGTTTCAAATCTGATCAATGTCACTGAGAAAAAGCCAGGCATTTTATGGGGGAAAGTATTAAAAGTTAGAACACGTACACGGCTGTTTTGGTGGCTCTATATTTCGCTCTCATTTCTATCATATCATCCACAGCAGTACTGAAGACGGCTAATTACATATGGGCAGAAAAATATATATTTTTTTAAATTGTTGGACACCAGTGTTTGTGAACTGGTAAATATAAGTATATTATGAAAATAATAACCACCATTATATTTTTCCAGTATTAAAACTATATTAGTCACTATTTCGGTTTATTAGTCACACATAGTGTTGGGCTGGTTTGGCTTGAGCTAAATTGTGCAACCAATCACTAGCCTTTTTTTCAGTCTGGAGATTGGTCGGACGATTTTCCTGTGAATGCGGAAAATCCGGGTTAAGCAATACTGGTCTAACCCAAATTCACACATATGCAAATAAATCTGGCTGGCCTGCAGCAATTCCTTGGTCCTTTTAAATAAATAAACCTGAGTTTTGTTTTTTTTGAGTACAGGATTATTATTATACATAATAAATATGAAAATGATTCAGTTAAAACTGATGACTTTTACTTACATAGTATAGCACCTTCTAGTGTTGAAGTGTATAGCAATGTGAAGATCCTGGGGCTGCCTGAGTATCAACATGGCACAAGGATGAGTAACTACATTGTAAACCCTGGTGTCATTTTCTTCTTACCTTTAGGTGGTCAAATATATATTTTTGCAACAAATGAGCCATATCCCATCTTAATCCCCTAATGAACCCATACATTTTGAAGGAAGCATGTTGGGATAAAGAAAAAAAGTACTTTTTGTAATGTTTAGGGACCAGTGTTGATCGAACCGTTCGAGAAAAGTTAAGTTTGAGTAGAACTTCACGATTTTTTAGAACTCGAGTAGAACCAAACATTTTACTGTTCATTCAAGTAAATGCGTTCTACATCGCGTTCGACATGCTATTTTAATAGTTTTTAGGCGCATTAAATCAGTGTAAAGTGGGTCTGAAAGTACAATCCTCTCAAAATACCTGGCATCAGGTATACTTTTGCATAGTAAACATAATGCGCCTAAAAAGGCGCATTGCACAAATCGCCACACATAGCATATCATTGGTAGTGTACGTAATTCGCCTATCGAGGTGCATTGCGCACGGAGGCGCATGACATATCGCTACTAGTTTATGTAATGCACCTATCGCCTATAAACTAGCAATGATATGCGCCTCTGTGAGCAATGCACTACAAATGATATGCAATGTGGTCTGGAGGTGCACAGCGTATCAACACTAGGCGCATATAATGCGCCTAGTGTTGGTCTACTGTTATGGATGGTAATTACAGCTTCTCCTCACCTGTATAGATATAAAAATTAACCCGAAAATCTTCTCCCCTTGACTTTAATGGGGTTCAAATTTCGAGTTCGACTTGAACCGAACTTCTCAAAGTTCGAGGTTCAACTTGAACTTTTTAGGGTTTGATCATCTCTATTAAGGACCACTAAAGAGTTTGATGGCATATTGCTAGGATTTGTCATCAAAGTCTGATGGGCGCGGGTCCCACCTCTGGAACCCATGTCTCTCATGTTTTGGCTCAGAATGGAGAGCGGGTCGCGCTTGTGCATGACTCTTCATTCTATTCTATGGGTGGTCCAAGTACATCTGAGTGCCATGTCTGCATTTGGAACATCCAAAATACGCGTAAAAAAAACACTGTGTGAACCAAGCCTTCAAATGAGCCGACGACATTTAGCTACTTTTCACTCTGACTCAGAGGAAGAGTCCTGAGCATGGGAGATCCTTGTGCCAGTTTATATGTATGAACGTACTATAGGTACTAGGTTGTTTTTGTTATCTCAGTCCAAGTGCATTAATGACACAACGGGTGATTGCTATGTAAATGACCCATCATTTTCTAATTTCAAACATGTTTTGATGAAACAGCAGGTTGGAAGGAGCTGTTTTCTGAAAAGTGTAAACGTCTAATTAAGAGGCGATTAAAGAAGTACTAGAAGACTAGAGTTGGGAGCAGGTGTACATAGAAAGGCATAATATTATCAGCTAGGAAAGGTGCCTGGTGTGAAATTTTATTCAAGGAGTTAAAAGATGCAAAGAGTCATTATATAAAAATACTATTACGGGTGCTGCAATAAACACATCTTTCTGCAATAGAACTTTTTTTCATGACTATTGGGTATGACATGGCTGACATGGAAATAAACACAGGCATAATTAATTAAACATGGCAGCTGAAAAAAAAGATTTTAGTTCTCATTTCTGTCATGGACTGCATAGCAAGTAATAGTTGAATAATGGACTACCCCATCAACTGTGTATTTCACAAAGATGCAGCTGGTTGAAGACAGATGTGTTATGGAACAGACTACTGTACACAGATAATATGGTTATGGACGGATATATGAGTCAGAAACACGTAAGCATCACTACCTTTTACCTATACTCTTAATACTACTTTCCACCCATATTCTTTATACTATGCTGAATGGTTTTATGCTACAAACTGTAAAATAAAAGATATTGTTTTAAGGAAGTTAGTTTCTACACATTTGGTGACAAGTTTAGAATTTTTTGATTTTAGTAAAGGACAATCCTTGGGATCACTCAAAGTGAGCAGAATTACCTGTTTCTATATACAAACATGGAGGTGTTACTACAATTATATCATGTTAGTGAAGTATGGTATTTACTTGAGAATGCAATACACTTTTCCACAACTTTATCCCTGAGCTTTCTGGTATGCTCTTTGGTTTCCATGATGCTGTTTGTTCATTAATGTTCTCTTATGAACCTCTGAGGCCTTCACAAAACAGCTGTAGTTATACTGAGAATAAATTACATAAAGATGTGCTGTATTTACTAATTAGCTGACTTGGTCACACTGGATTTTATTTAGGGGTATCAAAGTACAGAGGGCATGCCACACTTTCAGTTTTTCAATTTGCAAAACTATGTTAAAGCATGTATCATTTTCTTTACACATCACAAATACTTGCTACTTTGTGTTGCTCTATCACATAAAATACCAATAAAAATACATTTAAGTGTGTGGCTATAACGCTTAAAAATGAGGAACAGTTTAAAGGGTATGAATACTTTTGCAACCCACTGTAGTTATTAGCTTTATTTGGCAAACCTATTAAATAGATAGGAATGATTTCAGTAACTGAATCCAGAAAATATAAAGTAACTGTGTAAACATCTAGAACTTGTGTCAAAACTTGCAAGTAATACCACTCCTCACATACGATTCCTCTTACTGCTGTTGATACTGGCCTAGAACAGACCAGCATATAACCTCTGGGTCATATATTAAAAAAATTATTTAAGCCATTTCCATTATATGTACTGTTTAACAGGTTTATGTAGATTCCAAGCTTCATCCATGCAGTATTTGCAGTACTATATTCTGAAGAATATTTCTTCAGCTGGAAATGTAACTGGTCGATAGTACATTCCCATTCCAAGTGATACTGGACCATAAAACATTGTCATTTTAGCTTATTTTATGGGACCAGCTGCGTGAATAGTTGGCCTGGGGCTATCTCACCTCATTTTTCTTTTTGTTTTGGCTGTTAAGGGACATTACACACTTATAGGGAAATTTAATAAGATTGTGTAAAGTAAAATCCGGTGCAAGGTGTCTTTTAAACTGTGTGGCTGAAGTGTGAATAGTGCTAAAATATCTTAAAGTAAAACAATCGTTAGAAAAGTAGTGATTAACACCTTTAAAAAAATTCTCAAAAAAGATTTAAATCATGAAGCCATGCAAAGAATATGATGAGCAATGGAAGTCATGACAACATAACAAATGACAAAAAAATCCATTTGTTAGTTGCTTTTCGTCTACATTTCTTATATTAGAAATATGAGCCATGAGGCCATGCAATAAACGTTACAGACAATGCAAAAGTGCTCAGTGATGTCATCATGAATAAGAGTAAAGAAAGACGACACCCAAGACATTTGAGCAAGTGTGTAAAATTGACGTTAATACATATAAACCTTTCAAACTAGACTATGTTTGTCACAAAAGTAATCATGAAGCCATGTAATGAACATGAGAGAGACACACCAGGGTATATTTATCAAGGCAGTTGCACCAGAATTCTGGCACAATTTGCACCACAAATTATGTCGTATATGAGTTTCACCACATGTATGATGTGGTTTAGACATTTTCTAGAAACTTCTGCACCCCATCCAACAAAAGGGATTAGTGATAAAGGGGCGTGGTTTTGTTCAGGCCATCCGTCATGTGCCCAAAAATTTGCCCGATTTTGGCACTTGGTGGCATAAAGTAAGCCAACTTAAGAAAGGTGTAAAGTAAAGTAAGACATTTCCAAACTGCAGCAGATTTATCAATAGAAAGTCTACTCTTACTTTCACTGTCTAGGAGTTAGATAAAATTGATAAATCTGCTCCACTGTATTTATACTGAATGACATTCTCTGAGCAGTCCATATAATCTCGTCCCACTAACGCTATATACAATTAAAAATGTGAAGGTCAGAGAAGCGAGGAAAACTTTATAGTTACATTCCTGGAATCAGTGCCATAGTACATTGTCCTGACAAAGGTCTCCTTCTGCTATAACATAAACGGAGGCCATGAAGGCACAGTGGTGTGAAAAAGTATTTACCCCTTCCTGATTCCTTAATCTATCGGATGCTTGTTCCACTTAAATGTTTCAACAAACAAATTTAAAAATTAAACATAAAAAATGCAGTTTTTAAATGAAGGTCTTTATTACTAAGGGAAAAAGTAATCAAAACCTACAGGGCCCTGTGTGAAAAAGTAATTGCCCCCCTAAACCTAATAACTGGTTGGGCCACCCTATAACAACAACTGCAATCAAGCGTTTGTGACTTGCTGTTGTGTTTTGCATCATTGTCCAGGTGTGCTTCAGCTTGAGAACTCGAACAGATCGCCTGACAACCTTTGTCTCGTCCGTCCACAGAATCTTCTCCCAAAAGTCTTGGGGATCATCAAGATGTTTTCTGGCAAAACGCAGACAAGCCTTTGTTCTTTTTGCTCAGCAGTGGCTTTCGTCTTGGAACTCTGCCATACAGGCCATTTTTGCACAGTCTCTTTCTTATGGTGGAGTCATGAACACTGACCTTAACGGAGGCAGGTGAGGCCTGCAGTTCTTTGGATGTTGTTGTGTGCCTTTTTGTGACCTCATGGATGCGTTGTTGCTCTCTTGGGGTAATTTTGGATGGCCGGCCACTCCTGGAATGGTTCACCACAATTTCATGTTTTCTCAATTAGTGGATAAAGGATCGCACTGTGGTTCTCTGGAGTCCAAAAGCTTTAGAAGTGGCTTTATAACCTTTTCCAGACCGAAAGATCTCAATTACTTTGTTTCTCCTTTGTTCCTGATTGTCTCTGGATCTCCCCATGATATCAGGTTTCTGAGGATCTTTTGGTCTACTTCACTTTGTCAGGCAGGTCCTATTTAAGTGCCTCCTTGCTTGACAACAGGTGTCGCAGTAATCAGGATTGGGTGAGGCTAGGGAAATTGAACTCAGCTTCCCAAACATATGAGAAAACACAGTTATTTTATGTTTTAACGAGGAAGGGGGAGTAATTACTTTTTCACACTTGGACTTTTAGGTTTTGATTACTTTTCCTCTTAACAATAAAGACATTCATTTAAAAACTGTATTTTGTCTTTACTTGTGTTATGTTTGTCTAATATTTACATTTGTTTGGTGATCTGAAATATTTAAGTGTGACAAACATCCAAAAGGTTAAGAAATCTGGAATGAGGCAATTACTTTTTCACGCCATTGTATAGACTTAGTCAGTCACAATGCTGGGATAAACTTTACTGTCCAAATATCAATCCATTGCTATCAGAAGACCCAGAATCCATTGCTATAAGAAAACTTTCTCCATGCTATGATGTCACAACCACCACCTGCCTTGACTGTTAATACATAACAAGAAGGGTTCATCTATTCAAGCTGCTTGCTTTAAATTTTGCTATTTTGGAGCAATATAAATCTGGGTTCATCTGATCAAGCAATGTTTTCCCTTGCTAAGTAATACAACTTTTACATTCTACTGACCAAAGGTTGTCCTGTTTTTCTTAGACAGCAATGGCATCTGGTGTTGTGGCCATTCTTTGCTAAGAAATGATGAGCTGCATATTCAGACAGGCTAGTTGGAGCACCAGCATTGTATTAATGTCGAATATGCCTCACTGTGGACTGTCTGTTCATCAGATCTATTTTCGATATCCTCCTCTGTGGGGTGTTCCCAGAATATGGGGTTAAGTAGTAACCAACCAGTGAAACAGTATCAGGATCCTGGATGCCGGAAGCTCATTTATACGCATGGGGAGTAAATGCTGGCCCATCTGTTCTGATTCCTCAGAAAAGCTAATGAAGTACCGACTAATAAAAAGTTAATGCTGACAAAAAGGATTTAGAATACACAGGACATCTCAGCTTGCTGGCTGAGCGGTTGGGCTGGTGAACACAAGTCAGAGTGCCCTTGCTCACCCCTGTTCACATCAACGGCACCTACAATGGCACATGGACATTAGACATGCACCAAGGACCAATAAAAAAAGTGGCCTTGTCTGATGAATCAAACTTTTTTTTTTTTTTACATCACATTAACGTGAACACCACCTACCCTGGGTAGAGATTGTACCAGGATGTGCAACAGGAAGAAGACAAGAAGGTGGAGACAGTGTGAAGTTCTCCAGCAACAGGAAGAAGACAAGAAGGTGGAGACAGTGTGAAGTTCTCCAGATCATGCTGTTTATATGGTTGTTAATTTGTCACATTCCACTTGCCCAAGTATTTTACACCCCCTTCATGGCAGTGGCTTCTTTAAGCAGGATAATGCACCCTGCCACACTGCAAAAATAGTTCATGAATGGTTTGAGGAACATGACAAAGACTTCCAGGTTTTGACCTGGCCTTCACATTCCGTAGATCCTAATCTGATGGAACACATGCAATATGTTTCTGGAAAACAAATCCACAATCCCTGTTCACACAATATGTCCTATTAAAGCATTTGAGCATTTTGGCTCTAGGAGCCAAAGCAGAGAGCCATTACCAATTAGAGGACCTTCCTTTGGAAGACCCATAATATCCATGCATTAAAGGGGTTGTCCACATTATACGGTTTTTATTTATTGTATATATCATAGAAAATTATATAATTTTGTAACATACATGTATTAAAAATTCTGCTTACGCACCTCTTTTATACCAATGCAGTCATCCCCTATCTAGAAATAAAAATATTGTGCAGCCCACATTCCTGCCCATAATAATGGCTCCCATGGAGTATCTGGCATCAGTCATGTAACCTCCTGGCATTCAGTAACACCAAGGTTACATTACATCAATGACGTAACTAAACAGAAATAATGGTGGACTAATTATTGTTAACATATTCATTTCAGCGCCCCTTTATGTTGTGGTTTTACTTGTATAACTGATGTCATATTATTATAAAATTCTGAAGAAAAAAAAAGAAAAAGAGACACATAAGACAATAGAACAATGTAAAAATGACTTCTCCATAGGAATAGACAGACATGATAAGATGCTGGTGGATGTGCCCATGCTAGAGAAATTCTACTCCCCAATCTACTGGACACCAGAAGTCACATGACTTGACCATAAAGTTAGTCCATGAGAGCCATCACTGTAGGTATAGATGGTTGCTTACTACAGTACACTGGTATAAAAGAGGTAAAGGAGCAGAATTTTAAAAAAATGTAGGTAAGAAAATTGCATGATAGTTCCTATGGTATAGTAAACTTCACTAAAAGCGGTAGTAGTACAGATCATATAAAGACAGATTATTATAATCGTGGTTACGCAGACGCCCTAGTGCTTGAACAGTGTGAGCAACATAATCTATAATGTAAATCACATTCAATTTCACATCCTGTTGGCAAGATACAACTAGTTCCGGCAGATTCAATAACCCGCTTAGTGTGACGAGAATCGTCACCAGGGGACTTATGATTAAATAGAGGGGTTTATCTCTCACACTACATTGAATTGCAATTCTTAACGCTCAAATCCTGTTTTCTATGGGTTTTACTTAATCTTTGAATACAGGGCTGGTATTTAACGTGTTTCCACTAGAAGGGACTGAGCATGTAGAAAGCCAGTAAGTCTGTAGCTATAGCAACCAGCGCTGGCAGCCTATCATCAGAGATCAAACAGGTCTGTAGCTATAGTGACCTGAGCAGCTGATGCAGCCCATACAAGAGGGGATATCTCAGAATAGGTAGGACACTGTTAATGGACATATATTGCAAAGTGACTTGTTTTTGCAAGATCTTAACATAAAAAGCAATCCTTGTAGTGAGACAACCCCTTTAAGATCGGGGAACTCTCATATTAATGTGCATCATTAACTCCATTCACTGAATTAACAGAATTTCTACTGAATATATATTTAGTAATGTATTGCACTTTTAAATTAAACCACCAAAAGTATGTTTCCATTTCAATGCCGGTCATGCAGCAGCAGGTACAGTTTCTATTCTCCAGAACAGGGTTCCATGTCTAGGAACGGCAGTCTGTGGTCACAGATTTTCATCTACAGATACAAATACAACAGACAACTAAAAGGTTAGGCTCTCTTCATATAGCACGAATCTACCAGAAGTAAACCAACCACATATTTTTCTTTACATAATCCACAACTGAAGCTTCGTGCGGCAGGTTGACCCCATTGTAATTCAACAGAGCTAATTTGCCATTTTTCAGCACAGAATCTGCAATAATAATCAACAACCTGTGGATTATAAAATCAGCAGTGCATTTATTATTCCACGCAGATATTTTCCAGAGCTGGTGAATGGGAGATAAAATATCCCATTCACATGCAAAGTTGACAGAATGTTAGCGGATTGTGTCATGGTTTAGGAGACACGCACCCAAATGATGACAGAATCCTCAGCATGTGAACATGGCCTTACAGTTCCCTTTGGTTAATCCCCTCCATCAGACTGTAGCTGTAGAGAACAGGTTATGGAGAACTCTGCCAGCTGGCAAGATACCTGCCACAGTAACTTTCTTAACACAGCAATCTGTTGCTATAATTCCAGTAATGACCAGCAGACAAGAAAATATCCTGACTGTGTATCATCAATGAGGTAAAAGGTTATCCTTGCCACTGGTAATAAAGATCAAGATAAGCTCTGCATGAGGCCGGCAGCCTGACTGTTACTGATTCAGACATTGTCTACACCTCCCCATTCACGGTACAGTTATTCACTTACATTTGACTTAATAAACCTCTCGTCTGCCCTATCACTAACAAGGAAAATCACTGCTAAGTTGTTATCTTGTTCAGGAGAGCGGCAGAGAACACTCCAAGACTATTAAATACCAGAGTAAGACGGCCAATACAACCATAAATATAAAAGCAGAAAAAGAGTACAATAAATATAAACAGAGAAAAGACTAACTATGCAATATTTTACAAATTGTTACATTTTCTTTCTGGAACATGTAACAACACATATTACTTTTAGCTGAAGACAGCAGGATTTCTAAACAAGATTTGTACTGCGGCGCCTGCATCAAAGCATATTGATTGAGGGCGCCAAATGCAATTCACGGCACCAAATTTATAGTAGCACATAGGCAAAAAATATCTTTGGTGTTGCCAATCAATAGTCTTTGAAATAGCGTTTGCTTGCTTAACTGGCTGCAATGAATGGAGTTGCCTGCTAATAAGCGTTCGTTCAGGTGTGTGCTGTTTTGCAATGACCTGCAGCAAGCATTTACAAATTGGTATAAGAAGAAGGAAACCAAGCAGAGCAAAGGGAAGACTTTGGAGATAAGTAGGAAATCAGGATCCAAAGATCATGTACAAAGTGGTGTCAGAAAACAGCAGGACACAATACCCTTTACATTTCTACTGATAAGCTGTTCCTACTTAAATAAGAGAAGTGACAAAGTTAACATTCTCATCATTTCTTTCATTATCAGATTACTCAAGTGTTGTGTATTTCTATGAATAAAAAGAGTTTGTGGCGTTGCAGCTAGGTTTACAACTGCACAGGCTGTTCACTTCATAGCCTCCGTCATAGGGGTGGTTCCAGATCTGTTACATTGCAGATACCAACTGCGCCTGACGGACTCCACTAATTATAGTGGGGTCCATAAGGGTACGTCTACACGCCATAGATAAAATACTGGTCGGATTTGGATTTAGAATCCGACCAGTATTTTATAGTTTTTTGGGCTGTTTTGTGACCCGTCTATGGCCCCGATCTTCGGATTAGTTCCTAGACAGTGGAACAGTACATTTTCCACTGTAAATCTGGTGGAAGAATGTACATGTTCCAAGCTTTTTGAAAAGCGGCAGATCTGAAATCCAGCCATCCGAAAATCTGAGCTGTGTAGACTTCAATTCGTATTTTCTATTGACGTCTATGGGAATGGCTTACAGTCGGTTTTTAGACGGTTTCAAAATCTGAAAATCGAACAGTAAAAGCATGCCGTGTAGATGGAACCATAAGTGCCTGTCTACACAGCATGGTTTTACTGTTCGATTTGCTGCATGCGGCATTATTTTACCTTGTGTTTGAAGGAATCTCTGACAGAAGCTCCAAACAGAACCTGTGATGCAGATGTGAACCTAGCTTAACTCTTAGTTTAGTGATGACTAGGACGAGATGAATCCTTTAGGTCTCCATGCATATTTTCATTTTATCGGTGGTTTAAAACATTAAAACCTGCCTCCAAAACCACACAGACTTGTGGCAGTCTCAGTCACATTTTTGGTTTAGTTTTTTTTTCAAATTGAGTACCATGGGTGGGATATATCCTCAAAAGTACCTTATGTAGAACATTTTAGCAAATTGTTGGCAAGATTTTCACCAAATTTATTATATAACTTACTGAATGTGCACACAACTATTTCTACATCAGTTATGTGCATGTAAGGAATTGTGCCATAGAGCTTTTCCCTTATTAGATTTGTCCTTTCACTTTTATGCAAATAGATGCAATAATAAAATACTTAAATTGGGTATATTTTGGTGTCATTTTTAAAAAATGTTGGTATTTTTCAAGAACAGGCAGAAACTACCATGTAGAGTACTTCATATTCTTCTATTTTCAGGAACATATCAAACAAAAACTGTCCATTGAGTGATTCTAGCCTTAGACTAGGTTTACTCAGTATTTGTTTAACTTTAAAAAAAATCCTGTAAAAGAGCCTATTTTTATGGCCACCAAAGCATGAAAAGTCCCCACATGTAAAAGAAAGCACAAACCAAAAGGGAACTCTGAACATTACATCACTTGAATATAGCACTGATTTGATACAGAAGCAAATTTAAACCATTTAATGACTCACAGGAAACTTCTTTTCTGATGAGAGTCATTGCCTTTTCTTATCGATTCGGTCTAGACAGCCATGATGACTTCTCCTGGAAACGACTTGTCTGCAGAATTTACCACACAAACATCTTAGACCCTTCAATTTTTCAACTTCTCCCTACCTATGCCCCACCACTGTACAAACTTCCCTTCCATAGCACCTCAAATGGTAATAATTGACCTCCTTGTGCCTCAAGCAGTTAAAATATTCCCAGACTGGCTATGGGTCTCCTGTTTGTGCACCCAGCTTAAATACTCCTTTGTGTCCCTAAGTAGTGAGAAGCTACACCTCCAAATTAGCTAAAAATCTAGGAAAAGCCCTCCATTGCATAGCTACTGTACATGATCCGCCATTAGCCAGAAAGGTATATAGCCCCCTGAAATGCAGGTCCAGTTGAAAACTGAAGTTCACATACACTATATAAAAATACACATATGCATGTTTTTCTCACTATCTGACATTAAATCAGAATAAATCTTACCGGTTTTAGGTCAATTAGGCCAGAATAATGAGAGAGATAATTTTTAAGCCATTTTTATTACCTTCTGCAAAGTCAAAAGTTTACATACACTAGGATTACTATGCCTTTAAACAATTTGAGAAAACCCATATGGTGATGTCATGTCTTTGGAAGCTCCTGATAGGTTTATTGGCAATATCTGAGTTAATTAGAGACACAACTGTGGATGTATTTTAAATCACACCAGAAACACACTGCTTCTGCTGATATCAGGAGGAGAATTGTGACTTGCACAAGTCTGGATCATCCCTGGGTGCAATTTCTAGATACCTGAGGTATCTGTACAAACAATTATATGTAAGCACAAACAAAACGGTAATGTCCAGCTATCATACCGCTCAAGAAGGAGACAGGTTATATGTCTCAGAGATGAACGTGCTTTGGTCCAACATGTGCATATCAACCCAAGAACAAAAGCAAAAGACTTGGTAATATTTTGTCATTATCCACAGTGAAACGAGTACTGGATCAACATGGGCTGAAAGGCCACTCTGCCAGGAAGAAGCCATTACTCCAAAAGAAACATATAAAAGCCAGATTTATGTTTGCAAATGCACAGGAACAAAGACCTACATTTTTGGAGACATGTCCTGTCATCCGACGAAACTAAAATTAACTGTTTGGCCATAATGACCATCGTTATGTTTGGAGGAAAAAGGGAGAAGCTTGGAAGCCTTAGAACACCATCCCAACTGTGAAACACAGGGGTGGCAGCATCATCTTGTGCTGTGGGGTTGTTTTGCTGAAGGAGGGCCTGGTGCATTCCACAAAATAGATGGCACCATGAGGAAAGAAGATCATGTGACCATACTGAAGCAACATCTCAAGACATCAGTCAGGAAGTTAAAGCTTGGGCGGAAATGGGTTTTCCAAATGGACAATGACCTAAAGTATACTTCCAAACTGGTTACAAAGTGGATTAAGGATAACCAAGTCAATGTTTTGGAGTGGCCAACACAAAGCCCTGATCTCAATCCTATTGAAAATGTATGGGCAAAGCTTAAAACGCAGGTCCAAGCAAGGCGACCTACAAACATGGCTCAGTTACAGCAGTTCTGTCAGGAGGAATGGGCCAAAATTCCTATCAACTATTGTGAGAAACTTGTGGAAGGATATCCAAAAAGTTTGACCCAGTCATACAGCAATGCTACCAAATACTAATGAAATCTGTGTAAACTTTTGTCTTTGCAGAAAGTAATAAAAATGCCTTAAAAAATTCTCTCATTATTCTGGCATTTGGCAAATATAAATAATTTTGGCAATCCTAATTGACCTAAAACGGGTAAGGTTTATTCTGATTTCATGTCAGATAGTGAGAAAAACATGCATATGTGTCTTTTTATATAGTGTATGTAAACTTCTGGTTTCAACTGTAGGTAAATAGGCCCTCCAATTAAGTAGGTGGGTATATAAAATCCCATTAAGTAGGTAGGTGGATATAAAAGCTCCTGAGTAAGTAGGTACATATAAAGGTTCCATCAGTAGGTAGGTAGGTATTTAGGCCCCCAGTAAATAAGTAGGTAAATAAGTCCCACATTAGGTAAGTAGGAGTATAGACCCCCAATAGCTTGGTATATAGGCCCCTAAAAAAAATAAGAAATAACACTCACCTTTCACCATTTCCCCGCTCAACAGCTTGTTTCTAGCACATCAAGTCATCATGCCACCTGTGCAGGGACACTACTACTGTAGGCCGCAACCCTGAGGCCTACACCAGGCAGCAACACCTGTGGTGTGATGATGTCACTTCATCACACTGCCTGTGTCACTTACTTGGCAGGAAAAATACGGTGGGGCAGCTCCCCAGTGGGCTAGTATGAGCAGACCATAGCGGTCCACCAGGAATCTGATTGGTATGGCAGAATGCCAGTCTGGGCCTGCTGCAGCCTGAAATCACTTGATCACTGAAATCACATTTGGATTTCCTAATACATGCACATTTGGGAACTATTATTTCCTAAACTGCTCTGAAAAAGTGAAAGCTGCGCTCTGATTGGTTGTTATGGGCAACAAAGACTGTTTTATTGCTAGACCTTTGTTGAGGCCCATTATTTTGCAAAAACTGTATTAAAAACCTCCACATGCAGCTCTAATTTTTGCTGAATTTGTTAAACCATTAAACATCACAAAAAAACAGTCTTACAGTCTAGATCTTTCCCCTTTCGAAGACACTCTTGCCTTTCACCCAGCCAACCAGTAAGTTCTGCACTGCACTGACAAGGGGCAAATACCCCGAAACAGCTGTCTGTAGTTGAACTTAACTGGTTTGGCTCAAATCCCTTTCACATTGCTAGATTCCTGCGAGCTACATATGAATTGAGGATAACTACATCCAATAGAGTGCGCTGTGGAGCTCCTCAGCTCTTTTCCCATAAGCCTTTGCTTTATGTAAAACAGTCAGTGAGGTCTGAATGGCAAGTAAACCCTCACACCGACCAATTTATTGGTTGCTCTCCTCAAGGAGAGATCTTTCCACTTTCGAAGTGTTACTGCTAGTCAGTTTTCATAAATAAGGCCCAAAGTGTTTACGTACATGAATTTAAGTGGCTTCTACTGGTATGGTTTTCTCCCATTTTCCCACCATAAATCAAAGTGAGTCCTCTTTAAATCACATGACTCATATATTTTTTAAGAAAGACCCAAAAATATCAATAATAGAAGTCAATGAGAGTAAAACTGTCCAGGAATTGCCTTAAAAACACACCATAGCTGCAACATAGTGCATGTGGGGTGGAGGGGCACCACTGACATAAAAAAATACACCCAAAGTGAGGAATAATATCCAAAAGGAATGATGGCATTCTTTTATAGTGCATTTACTTACTGACTTATAGCCAAAATATGGATGCAAAGTGTTTAGGCAAAAAAATAAAATAATAATAAGCCCTGAAAAATTCCACAAATAACATTAGCCAAAAAGCTGTATGTGCCCCCAGCCTAAGACATATTTACTGAAGTGAAGAGACTTAACAGGACAACATAGCTTCATCCCTCTATCTTTTCTCCTGCATCTCTTATCTGATAACTTTGCAGCATATTTCAAATATATGATCGACAACATCAGAAAAAGCCTAAACCTTGTAATAACCCCTATACACATTTGTTCAGCTCTCTTATTTCATAACTTGGAGAGAAGAGTGAAAAGGTTTTTGTCAGTAATGGTACAAAAGCAAATTATTCCTTATTACCGGGGTATTTAATCCAATCCCATGCCACTTCACCTCCAACCTTATTACTGTGATTATCCCAGCCTTAACCCATCTTTTTAACTGGTTAATGCATTAGCAACAATTGCTTGTCTATGATGACTGCTGATGTCTTTCCTCCTCAGCATTGTGTTTACACATGCCTTAAAGTTTCAGACCAGCAAACCGTCAAAATTTCTGTTTTTACAGAGGTAGTCACACTCGCACTTAAAGGGGCTTTCTCACCACAATGATTAGAGTTATACATGAAAGCAACAGTAAATAAATACTATTAGCAAATATATTGCTGTTCTGATTTTGCTTTGTTTAGGAGATATTTACTGCATGTGTACACATGTTTGCCTAAGTGAGTGACTATCTCTTTCTGCTCTCATTGCTCCAGCTGTTGTGTCCGACCATGGTGACTCACTCCCAGCTGAGTGTTATCTCCCGCTTGAGCTTGGTTCTCTAGGTTACTGACAAACAAACCCTTCAGCGCAGTGTAACCTCCTGCACTCATGTCACTGTAGCAGGATCAGCTAGCAAAATTAATATGCCAACAACAACTGTAGACTCACCCACAACCTACCAGAAAGTATGAGTCTAAAGCTGGCTGTAGCTTGGTGAAACAGCACGGTGAGACAACCTCTTTAGTAATGATCAATTTATTAAAGGCTTTTGATGATCGGCATCAGTCTTAATTCTTATTGAATTAGTAAGGGTGTACTAACTTCTGCTTTTTCAACTAGTTTTTTGTAAAAAAAAAAATTACTGTTTATTTTGTCAGATATTGTTCATTCTAAGCTGTATTTCCCTAATTTTATGACTTTCTTGGTGTCAGATTTTTTTCAAGTCCTTTTATGTAAAACCATACAATTTAAAGAAGGTATATTTATTTTTCTCATGAATGTATATGAATTATAGAATTCTGTTCAAAAGGGGAACATATGATATAAAACACCCATGGCAAAAGCTGAAAATGTTATTTTTATTTCATGATGCCACTGTCTCTTGCATTACCGCTACAGCTTTAATCCACGCACAAGAAAAAACTCCTCTGAATGCAATAGAAGTATTCTTATAAGGCTTAAAATGTCCCCAGTCTGTGATTTTTTAATCAAAGCCCACAATAGTACAAAATTCCCCCAGCACCACAAGGGTTAGGGCCAGGTCTGTAAAGCATAAAATACATAGTTTTCCAGCCCCTCATTTTTATAAATAATTAACGCTAGTGGCTTTGGAGCTAGCCTGCAATATGACGCACTTCTAGTTCTTATACTGTGAAAACGTGTGACCATTTGAGACCTCCTGGGACATCTGGCAAGATTTTGGTTCCGGACTACTGCCAAAACATGGCAAAGTCTCTTCATTTCAGAAAATAGTGTTGGAAAGTAAACCGCTCTCTTGGGACAGTCACTCCTCTGTTTTAGCCAAAAGAAAACACACTCCAAAAACTGTGAAAGCCAAAGACTTTTTTTCTTGTACTTTTTGTTTTTGCATAGCAAAACCACAAAATCCACAAACAAAATGCAATAAAATGACTAAGGTTTTCAGTCCACCACCTGGATGGAAATTATGAGAGAAGAAAAAAAAAATAGCCACTCTCATCAAATATCTGAGAACTCAAGAAAGAAGTTTCGGTAGTCCGCAGAGGAAACATTCAATGAGGAGCAGAATAACATTAAAACATTTGAGTTTAGAGAATCATGCTGAAGGAATGATTTTCCGTGTTTATAAACACTGCGTTAGAACACGGTGAGTAACATGAGCTTAAAAATAAGGCATGACATTGAAATATGGATTTAATTTTTACAGCTATTTTACTCAAAGTCGTCCAACTGAGAGGCAGCCAAATATTAAAGAAAGCAAGAATTTCACACAGATCTCCCCTTACGTTCCTTTTTGGAAAAGTGGGTGAAATAAAACATGAAGGGAACGGAGGCGTATCCGTTTTTTTTTGTTACAATGTTTTATACTGAGCCCAAATAGATGGAATAAAAAAAGTGTTTTTAATTTTGTGTTCTGCAGTGTCGCCTATACAGCACACAGTCACAGATGTCATACATACACACATGGATATACTGTAAGGAGCAGTTCAGCAACAGAACTGCTGCAGGCCTTGGTATGAAAGGCCCCTTTGTTCATGCTAGCTCCATGGTACAAGCTCACTTTAATTTTATCCTTGGGGATTTCAAGTATCTTAGTAGGCAACCACCTCCAGGATGCTCCTCCTGCCTAGTGCATCAATATCTACAAATACCCAGCTAATTAATGTGCCTGTCTTTCAATATGCCATAGAGTGGCGTGGAATCGAATTTACCAATCCTGCAACAGCCATGTTGACTAGGTATTCATTTAGTGCGCAACATCCACAGGGCTTGTAGACATAGCAGGACCTCTATTTAGCATCTAGTGAAGAGATAATTAATCCTGAGAATGGAGTCTACTCAAGGCAGTTACAAGCTTGTTCCTTATGTGGTAGACAGCCTGTCAAAAGTCTGTGCAAATGCATTTTTTGCTTCGCTGTAAACACCGCATATAAAACAAAGACAGAAAGGTTATGTACAAGACAAGGAGAGATCAAGGAACAATTCTAGTAACACTATCTATTAATATTAATGATAGCGTAAACATTCCTGAAAAATATACCATGTAATCTAAATGTTTACCAGGAAAATGATGTTTATTTTTGACAATTAGGCTATGTTCACACGGCTTATTTCGGGGCGTATTTATGGACGTAATTACGTTCGCAAATATGTCCCGAAATACGTTTCAAATAATGAACAATTAGATTAACATTGATTCCAATGTAAAATACGCCTCGTCGTTCACACGAGGCGTATTTTCACAACGTATTTGCAGGCGTAAATACATCCGTAAATACGATCGTAAAATTAAGTCCCCTGTCACTTATTGAGGCGTATTGCAATGTAAATCCCCATAGTAAAGAATGGGGAATGTATTAACGACGCGAAATACGAGCCACACTTTGTGACACGTCTTTGAAACGTATTTCGGGACGTATTTGCAGACGTAAATACGTCCGTAAATACGCCCCGAAATAAGCCGTGTGAACATAGCCTAAGGGATCACTAAAAATATACACACAAATGTGCAGCACGGTAGCTCTGCTGTCTTGCAGCGCAGGGGTTCTGGGTTCAAATCCGACCAAGAACAATCTGTACAGACCTTGTATGTTCTCCCCATTTTCACATGGGTTACTCCCATACTCCAAGAAACATACATATAGGGTAATCTGAAATGTAGACTACGAGCCCCAAAGGGGACAGGTAATGACAATAGAGCTGTGGAATACAACAATGCTGTATAAATAAAAATAAACAACACTAGATCAGACTTAAAGGGGTTGTCTCACTACATTGATTCATCTTACCTCAGTTCTTTTTTCTCAGTTTCATTTTTCAATTCACGGGCGTGTTTACTGACTTCTACTGGCCTGCAGTGACAGGTCTGTAGCTATAACAACCAGTGCTGGCAGCCTATCAGGAGAGATCAAACAGGTCTGTAGCTATAGCGACCTGAGGAGCTGATGAAACCCATAAAGGAGGGGATATCTCAGAATAGGTAGGACACTGTTAATGGGCACATATTACAAAGTATCTTGTTTTTGCAAGATCTTTAACCTAAAAAGCAATCCTTGTAGTGAGACAACCCCTTTAAGGTTGTGATATGGGACAGCCCATGTAAAGGGCTGTTTTAATTTCCCAGAAATGTCACAATTGACTCATTTAAAAGCATTGATAATGGCAAACTTTCATGGTAAACAAAAGGGAAAATAAAAAAATATATATATTATTATTTATCATTCATATAGATCAATGGTGCCACCTTAAAATCATCACCAGTGGTGGCACAATATGTAATCATAAATGGTGCTCATTGCAACAAGAGCCAGTGCTGTTATTGGGAGCTATCTTTGCCATGATGCACACTGTCCAGAAAGATGTGAGGGTCAAACCGAATGAAGTGTCAATCAGATCTGTAGCTAAGATTTTTAAACCACCAATGGTTACTGTTGAATCATACAATGTAACTTTACCCATATATTAGTTTTCCTAATACAAAGGGATTCTAGATTCCCTCCATTTCAGCCGACAGAAAAAACGTTGAGGAATCACATTTATCATGGATGACTGATACATTTACAAACATGTCATACATAGATGGGACGGTCTAAGATGAATTTCCTACCATTCTTTAAAATGGTATAAAGAGCTAACTAGCCAAGGACAAGGTCTGTGCCGTGTTTTCCTCACTAGATTACCGACACTACATCAGACACACGCAGAAAATCCAAAATCATTTCTAAATCATCCTGTTCTTTAAATGTCTTAATAACAAAGCAATTTCCCTTCATAAACTATCAGGATTAGCTGCGCTTTGGAACACGCTAAAAATAATTCCTGCTTAACCCAGGACTCAAAATTAAAGGCGATAAAACAGGCAAGCATTAATCTATGTCAATGTGATAAATGTATTACTCGGACAAAGTGGCAATCACAAATACACACTGGCAGTAAATTCCGTCTGATAAATTCAAAGCAAACAAGAGAAACAGTTCTTGATCCCCTGCAGATGGACCCAACTACTGTACGGGCAAATGATTAATATGATTCTAGTCCAAAACTTATGAGATTTAACTTTATCATCCCTTTCTGAAGTTGAAATTGCAGAGCAGCCGTATTTAATATATGGCGACCACAATACTATCAATGGGGGACTCCTTATGGAAATTGCCACAGCGTTAAGAGTTTATCAGAAGGAAGACATGTTGACTTGACTAACGATTGATCACAGTTTTCAGACTAGAACCAAAAATGGATATATTGCACAGTCTGGGGTAACCTTACCATGTGGCACCTCCACATATCATTAATCAGGATGGGCAATTCCAGGCAAGCAGCCAACATTTGTCCTATTACTGGCCACATCACCAATCCTCAAAGGACAACATATTCACCTGCTGTGCTGGCACCGATCCCTTAATCATAATATCTCTCTTACGGAACTCCATTACATTCGACATGGTAAGAGGCCCCAGTAGAGGTCTGGCAGGAATAATGTAGGCATTATTTCATTTTAACAGCACCACAACTATTTCTAAGATTAAAGTATTTAAAAAAAACTGTTTGGAAATTTAAAGTAGCAGATTTCTTGTTACATGTACATCAGCTCTGACAGCACCAGATACACAATGGATACGTAACTACAGCTTTTAGTCTGGCTGAGATTAAAAACTCCAGGAGAGTACAGTAATGATATACAGATGAGGATGCAGCAACATTACATGTGGAAGTTCAATCTGCTAAGGATAAAGCAAAGTTAAAACCCTGTGTTTTAATATTTATACTGGTAGGATATATAACGAATAGACACATCAAAATGAGGAATCCTTCTGACCTAGCCAACTAGTCTAGTGTTCAGAACAGGAGACAATACACAGAAATCCCTCCATTGTAGTAGGCAGAACCTCATTGAGGTAGGGAGAAGAACTTGCATCCTCCATCCATGGTAGGGCCATACTGTGGTGACCACTCTAAATACATAGCTTTCAGGTCATCATAGTAGAGGTAGGAAGGCCTTACTCTAAATAATGTCCATTAGGTATTGATGACTAACACTGAACTTAGTGTCACTGTAGAAGGTTTTACAGTGAGATTCACTCAAAACACGCCACAAATATTTTATAATAGCTCTCACTATCATGAAGCAATCTGAGCACAGCAACGTGCAAAATGCTCCTCAGTATATGGAGCTTCGGGATACCCTTGTGTCAGAGCAATGAGGTAGGCGCCGCCGGACAGCTGTTGTAATGTTTAATGGGCTTTTCTCACCACAATGATTAGCTTTCAGCATGCAGGGAAAGGTAAACGAAGACTATTACCAAATACATTGATATGTAGATTTTACTTTGCCCAGGAGATAAAGAAGATTTTATCTCCTCTAAAGTACACAAGTTTCTCTGGCTTCCATCCACCTTTTTCCTGCTCTGTCTTATCTCTCATTGCTCTAAGCTGCTATCAGTTAGTCAACCAGCCTGCTGAGTCTTATCTCTAGCACAGAAGCTTAGTTTACCTAAGGTAATGACAAGTTTTAAGCCTTAGAGCTTTGTAGACTGCTATTTAGAAATCTCCAGCAGTCAGGACTCGTTAATAGAATCAGCTAGGAATAGCAGAGCTGATATGACAATCACTGCTATACAACCACCCGCAGTCCAACAAGGAAGTGTGATTTTGAAGCTGTCTGTGGCTTTGTGAAACAGCACAATGAGAAAACCTCTTCAGCTTCCATTTGTGACTTCTGGTGCATATCTTTGTAAGCCATGTACTGGGGTGGGCTATCCAGAATACAGCAAACTTATGAACGAGGAAAGAGACTCCAACACCAGTTCAACCAAATTTGTACTTTACTGAACTCTATGAAAAAGTGTACTCGACAATTCCGAAAAAAACATGCACATAGGTGTGAGCAAGTCCCCTGTGCTACATAGATACACGATACTCTTACCTACCAATGAACTCGGAAAGGCTGGCCGTTATTTACCTATTAATACCTTATGCAACAGTAACAACTGTGGTGTAGCACAACAGCTTACAACCTTATTAGTTATACCCACTATTCCCAAAACATAGATACCACTCAAAGCGTATCAGGTGAACATGTTGCAGAACTAACAGCACTGATGTCAAAGTTTCTTCAATGTCCCAATCAGAAAGTGTTCCTGAACAATCACTCATGGCCAGACACCGACTCTGGACATAACTAAACTAACTACAGGTCTGGTAATAGTTTCAGGTAGCCTGGCGTGCATGCTATCGACTGGGGTCTATCTTGGAGTTGCACACAGTCACAGCACCTGGATGAGGGTTCTCCTCTGGCTGAGTCCGGTATCTAAGGTGGCAGTCACTCCTCTCCGCTACTGGATCCTGGCACAATGTCCAACCCGTCTCCATGCCTTCCTCACTACAATATGTGTAGTTTTTATTTTATTACCGCAATAATATCTTACATTTATTAAAAAAAACAAAAAACCTGGACAAATCTTTTCAGATATTAATGAACATTGGAATCAGCTGTTCGTAATAGAAATAATTTAACCAGCCATAATCTGCTCTATCATATTTTAGGGCCTGTACCATAGATGCAAGACTCAGAGTACCCCCTCCCTCTTGGTTTAGCTAACACAGATTACCAAAGAACCTTACAGTGATCGACAAAGGGATTAATATCATAATTCAAACTCATCAATACAGCCATGTAGCACCAGCCAAGAGGATGATTCTGGGGCTATATGTAGGTGGGATAAATACACGCTGACAACTTTGTCCTGAATACTCACGGATTATACTTTCTGGCTACAGTTTAGCGTTGTTATTTTAGGGTAAAGCTATGATTGCTCGCTCTAGGTGTAGTAGTTATAAAATTTAGCTTGCAGATCAGACTTTGTAGTCTATGCATTATGGTGCAGTTGTGGTTGCTTTTATATAGGTAAAACTATACGTCCCCTTTTCAAAAGAATTAGGGAACACCTATATGCTGTAAAAACAGGTAAAGGAGCACCATGGTTTATTGCACATATGCGGTCGGTACATAATAGTGACACAACACAGGTTTCGTTTGCAGGTCTTCAAAGGGTTAGTTCTGCTTCAGATAATAATGATAAGCATACGGTACTGTTACAACTAGAATCAAGATGGATATTACGTACTGAGGCTTTAGGTCCGTTAGGGCTTAATGATAGGAACGATCTTTCTCCGTTTTTATAGAGTTTTGCTAAGGTGAAATGATTTTATTATTATAATGATTTGTTATAATAGTGTGTTATATTTGTATATATATATTTATGTATGTCTGTTCCGGATATGATGTCAGATCAATTGACAACAGGGGGTTTAAATGTGGTTTGCGCATGCCCTATGTATGCCTTGAGAAAGCGTCGGATGACGTGAAACAGCTGTAGGCTTTATGGGTGTCTCTCCAAGCCTGTATGCTCGCATGCGCGTGAAATGGATTGAATAAATATATGAAAGAAGGAACTGGTGAGTGCTGCTATTTCTCTTCCTTTTGGATTTCATTGGGATTGCCTGTTTTTGAGCATAGCACCTCCGTTCAACTAATATCTGTGTACTCTAGAAAATATTCCCAGTGGAAACATAATTTGGACTGGTACCAATCTACCTCTCTTTACTTGTTATAAAATTTAGCTTGTATCCCACCACAGGTTCAAGCGACTGTTTTATGCTTCCTCATGCTTTACACTGCAATGCCCCCTCTTCATACTTGCTGCTGTATATACCGTATATACTCGAGTATAAGCCGAGTTTTTCAGCACAAAAAATGTGCTGAAAAATCCCCCCTCGGCTTATACTACGTCACTGTCGCGCTCAGGCCTGCGATGGCCTGCGACGGCGCTCAGTTAAGGGCTCCTCAGGGAGCACATATAACTGAACGCCGAGTACCACCGACAGTGTCCAGGCACTGCGATGGCCAGGGCGCTGTCGGCTATCTCTTCACTTGTATGCGACTCCTCCGACGCGCATACAAGTGAACAGATACCACTGCGGAGCACAGAGCGAGCGCTCCGTGCTCCGCAGTGGCCTCCGGGAGTCTGCGGCCGTCCGGAGTTTCCGGCACAGGCAGCGTGTGTCATCACGCTGCGTGCGCGGCCTGATGACGTCACGCGCCTGTGCCGAGAAGACCGAGGACAGCGCGCGGGAGGACGGACAGCGAGGAGGCGGAGCGGTGAGGGAGACGGAGCAGCGGGGAGCCAGGTAAGTGTTTTTTTTAAATGCTGCCTATACCTGCCTAGCGGGGCCTATACCTGGCTATAACAACCTATACCTACCTATAACCTACCTAGGGGGACTATGCCTGCCTATAACCTACCTAGGGGGACTATGCCTGCCTATAACCTACCTAGGGGGAATATGCCTGCCTATAACATACCTAGGGGGACTATGCCTGCCTATAACATACCTAGGGGGACTATGACTGCCTATAACCTACATAGGGGGACTATGCCTGCCTATAACCTACCTAGGGGACTATACCTGCCTATAACCTACCTAGGGGGACTATACCTGCCTATAACCTACCTAGGGGGACTATACCTGCCTATAACCTACCTAGGGGGACTATACCTGCCTATAACCTACCTAGGGGGACTATGCCTGCCTATAACCTACCTAGGGGGACTATGCCTGCCTATAACCTACCTAGGGGGACTATGCCTGCCTATAACGACCTATAACCTGCCTATACCAGCCTATATTTGCCTATGGGTGACATTAAACTGCCTATACCAGCCTATATTTGCCTATGGGGGACATTAAACTGCCTATACCTGCCTATGTAATTTTATTGGTATCTATTTTTATTTTTAAAATTCACCAGTAGCCGCTGCATTTTCCACCCTAGGCTTATACTCGAGTCAATAAGCTTTCCCGGTTTTTGTGGCAAAAGTAGGTGCCTCGGCTTATACTCAGGTCGGTTTATACTCGAGTATATACGGTAAGCAAAAGCCTAATGCAAGCTCACTAGGAACCCACGGCGTTGAAAAAAAATATGCATTACATTTCAATTATAATGAAATGATTATGAGCCATGCTACATGTACATTATATCAGTCCAATGAGACTCTACTGGGTGAAAATAAAATATAGTTAATCTGTCAGTGTGCTGTCCTGAGTGGATCAAACCTATCTAACATATATTGAGTAAGAAAGAACATAATTTGTATTGATACCAATTTTATATTCATACATAAAAAGTCAATTTAGGTTAAGTATATAAAATATCTGTGTAGCAGAGCAGTATCTACTTCTGTATAAAATGCATTGTGCTTCACATTGATAATTCAACATAATACAATAAATTTGCAGTGAGGGGTTAAGTGCACCCGCCTTATCTATTGCAGCATGGCTCATCCATTATAGCTTGACTTCCTTGTCATTTTGGTGTCCCTTGTCACACTGACAAATGATTTATGCCTCGTTGGTTTTGCACATCGGACACTGCACTTAGTTATGTTTATGTGAGTCATTTTAAGACCTTGCTTTCCCGGCTCTGCTCACTTCACTCATTGTTTCCATCCCTTGAATGCATGTGTTTAAAAGACATCAGTTAGCTAATAAAGGTATCATCTTTACTCAGCTACTTACAGGTGACAAACTGTGTCTATTAAACAGCTGACTATACTTCATTCAGCAAAGGGATTTAATAGTCAAAGCCAATGCAGGTTAAAATATCATTTCATTTACTGTCCTCTGAATGTAAAGTCATTGGAAAGTAATAAAGTACTAAATGAACTATTCCAGTGATGTTCTAATGCTTCACTGGTCATTATTAACCAGTAGCCCACACTACAGAGCATCTAATGGCAATACCATAGGCAAATAAATAAATGAATAAAATACCATTTAATCTGGTATTAAGCGTGCAGTATCCTGCTGATAATAGAGCCGGGGGCATCTATACCTATGCCATTTAAAGATGTTGTCCCACAGTTAAAGACTACATTTCTGTGTCGGATCACACACAACAGAACATGTTTTCAACTACATCATTTTAAAAAAGGTTCTGCCAAGTTACTGCCATTACATACTTATTAGAGCGCCCCCTGGTGTTCTTTTGTTTCCATCAGAACATCCACTTACTCAGTGCTGGTGAAAATAAGCCACTTTCCGTGTTCTGATCCTACCCTGTTTCCCCGAAAATAAGACAGCGTCTTATATTAATTTTTGCTCCTAAAGATGCACTATGTCTTATGTTCAGGGGATGTCTTATTTTTTGTCAAATAAATTATCATTGGGTTTTTTTTTTTTTTGCCTTTTTCTGGATCAAGACTTTAGCACAACAGGATGAACTGGATGGACATCTTGTCTTTTTTCGGTCTTACAAACTATGTAACTATATATGTAATTATAGCATGCTATACTAGTGTGTGTGTATGTATATATATCTTAAAGTTTAGAGTCATAAACCATAGGATATATGTATGTAAAGGACATTTTGTGGCAGCTGCAGTGACTTATCTCAAAGGATGGCAAATGCGACATGCTGGGACTCGTAGAACTAGAAGTTCCAGCCATCCTGTGAGATGTGTGTGTCAGTATCATTGCTCCATTCTCTCCCCCCGTCCCTCACTTACTTGTACACTTTCTGTCTCCTGTCCTGGGATGTTCGGGACCTGTGGTGAGATCACAGTCATATGACTTCCCTGCATAGGTCCTTCAACGCATAGGTGCTACAACAATATGTCCCAGGGCTGTTTCTCCGGGTGATCGGGGCTTGGGGACACCCTTTCTGTCTGCCCACCCTTAGGGACGGCCTTGTGTATGGGGAGCTGCAGCAATGATTTCCGCTATGTCTTATTTTCAGGGGGTGCCTTATATTAGGGAATTCAACAAAATTTCTGCTATGTCTACTTTCGGGAGTGTCTTATTTTCGGGGAAACATGGTAATTGGCTGGCTTGTACAATAGCAGGAATCACTTTGCCTGCTGTATACAATAACAACCAGCTGGTCGGACTGAGCTAACGAGCATGTATGACCCTGTGCACTGGACACATTAAGTGGATATTTTATGATGGAACCTAAAGAACATAAGGGAGTGCAATAAAGGGTATTTTTTACAGCAATATCTGCACACTGGAGTATTTAAAAAAATGATATTACATAAACTGTAATTTTTCGTTAGCCATGAAGGGTTGCATATATGGAACAGTAGAGAATGTGTAGGGATAAAAGTTCTGAAGAGTGCCTATGTTAATGTCTAAGCATTGGCAAACAAGCAGTTCTGACCATTGAGAGAATATGGCTTAAAGACGCTCTTTTACATATGCCTTATATAGGGTCCTTTGGGTATATAGTATAATCTCTATGTGTCAACAGCAAGCTCCCCAGGCCAAATCATCAGTCTCTCACATTAAAAGCATTGCTTGTGATGAGACGACCAACTTAAAAGTGAATTTTTAAAAGATCTGGAATTTACATGTACCTTATAACCATAATGCATTTTTTAATACGCTCGCCTTAGCAGTTCTTGCCCATTACAGATGGGTCTGCCGCTGCTCCATGTTGACAACTGAAGGTGATCCAATATGGTGTCACGTGGCAAAGCCGCCAAAGACTAACGTCTATGTTCACAGCGTCATTACTGGTCGCAATGGTCATGTGATGTGGTATTTGGACAGACTTTCTCAAAGGAGTACTCTTTATGGCAGTCTGTATTATGCCAATGAAACAATAGACTAGGGTTGACATAAAATTGCTAGAGTCCTGCTCCATTAAGTTTATTTGTTGTATTACCTGTTTGCTCCTGCTCTACTGATAATAAAATTACATTAGAGGTTTGATGTACATATATATACTGCAACGAACTAAACTAATACAAATGATGAGTAAGACATTTATAAAGGAATTGTACTCTGAAGTGTGGATTTATAGAATTGCTTATTCTACATCTAGAAATAAGTGATATATCTATAACTGGTATAAACTCCAAATACATTAGTTGTATTAACCGATGATATAGTTTTGTGAATATAACAATATTTATCATTTTAAAGATCACAAACTTTTCACAGAAATTTTTCAGCCATTAGCAGAAGACAAATTAACCAGCAGTCAGGGAAAATGTACGCTAGAATATAGGATTTGTAATACAGGACAACTAATACCTTGTGTTTCTAAAAGAGATGCTAGTTTGATAAAGCTTTCCTTTGAAGTAGTCATCCTTTCAGGATCTAGGGACCATTTGACATGGTTTCAAGGGCTGGCTGCACATGCTGTCCTGAATAGATTCCCAAGGGAATTTGTGACCAAGCAAACTTCTCAAGTAAGCTAACCAGGCAATGCAGAAAAAAATCAGGTAGGCATGCATGCAAGGTAAAAATGGCAAAGACAAAGAAAAAAAACATAACAGGAAACAACAAACAAAAAAAAAATCCAAAACAGTATAAATGCTATTCAAAGGCAACATAAAGGTATAAAAACAGAAGAAGAAAAAAACAACAAACTATTCAGAGAAGCAGGCAACCATGAACTTGATATAGAATAAATATAGACAAAGTTAAACTATAGCACAAAGAAACCATTTAGAGGAGGATTATGAAGAGCCTAAAAAGCTAGTAAAGCTAGTAAATAGCCTGGATCAAGATGAGCTTTATCATAAGATCATTAAGCAATAATATTGTTACTACATAACTCTTAACAGGGCCTCCATCAGAAATGTCAGAGAGCCATATAGTCAAAAAGTCGTGGCCCCATCTCCCCAAATTTTTGGGGGGTGATCAAGTAAAAAAAATACAATTACGCCACTGTTTTTGGGTTTAGGTTTTGTTGTAGTTTGTACCGTACAGTTTGATTGACATGTTATTTCTATTCTGTTGATCGGTATATATACAAAGGCCAAAAAATACTGCAATATTATCATGACATGGCTCCACTATACAGTGACTAATACCACCATACTTTTACTCATCAAATCCGCATACCAAGACCAATATTACCAATAACTACAATATACAAGAACCAAATAAAACTGCCCCATCATGGCCACATATCACCACCATAATGTGATTGGACAATACCACAATTCTGTTTCTGAACATAAAGCATCACACAAAGACTAATATTACCGTTACACAGTGACCATATATTTGTAGCTACTGTTGAAGACAGGCTCTGCACACATATAAGTGATAATAGTGCACTGATATCCAGTAACTCACAAGTGACGTCTTCTCTGACAGGAGTTGTTCACTTTTCTACTCCATCTGGTTCAGATCACTATGATGACTATCTCAACCACAACTTGTCCCTGCAGAATTTACCAGACAAACATCTTAGACGTATTACTTTTCTATCATCTTTCCACCTGTGGCCTCTCTCTGTACGATCCCTCCATCTATAGTGCTCCAAATGGTAATAATGACCCCCCTGGTGCCCCACACAGTAATTGTACCTCCAAACAGTTAAACTGCCATCAAACAATTAAAGGGCCACAATTTGTACCACCAGTAGGTAAGTAGACCCCCAATTAGTAAGTAGGTACACACCCCATATAGTAGATGTCCCTTCAAATTAGAGAATCAGATTGGTAAACCCTTTTTTTAGGTAGGTTAGCCCTCCAAAATAAGTAGATAGGTATACAGGATCCCCCAGAAGGTAGGTAAATAGAGACACCCAGTAGGTATGTAGGTATATAGGGCCCCCACAGTAGATAGGTAGATATACAAATCCCCCAGTAAGTAGGTAGTTATATAGCCACCCAGTAGGTAAGTATGTAGGCCCCCTAGTAGGTAGGTATATAGGGCACCTAGTAGGTAGTTAGGTTTACAGGGCCCCCCCCCCGTCGGTAGCTGTGTATGCAGGGTACTCTCAGTAGGTAGGTAGGTAGCGCATCCTCAGTAGGAAGCTAGTATGTAGGACCCCTTTAGAAGGTATCAAGGTATATAAGTTCCCCCAGTACGTAGCAAGGTATATAGGGTCCCCCAGTAGGTAGCCAGGTATATATGGTCCCCCTGCAGGTAGTCAGGTGTATATATACGTAGCCCCAGTAGGTAGCTAGATATATAGGGTCCTTCAGTAGATAACTAGGTATATAGGGGGCCCTCAGTAGGTAGCTAGTTATATAGGGAACCCTCATTAGGTAGCCAGGTATATAGGGCCCTTATAGAAGGTAGCTAGGTATACATTTAAATATACTTCAGTAGATAACTTGGTATACAGGGGCCTCCAGTAGATAGTCAGGTATATAAGGACACGGCCAGTAGGTTGCCAGTACATAGGGCCCCCACAGTAGTTAGCTAGGCATATAGGGTCCCTTCAGAAGGTAGATAGGCATACAGACACCCTATTGAAAATAAAAACAAGTAAAAAAAAAAAAAAAAGTACTCGCCGCTTCCTGCTACCCAGGCGTGTCTATCCCCACTGAGATGCTACTTCTAAGCCACAAGTCTGAAAAGTGAGATGTTAATTAAGTTTTGGACGAGTCTTTCCAACACTGTTTCATTTCTGAAACATCCATACAAGTCAATCGCCAAGGCAAAAACAGCAGCAAAAACGAGCCAACTGACGCTCTGGGGTTTTGAAGCTCTCCATTGATTCCTATGGGGATTTTTAGCGTTGAAAACACTTCAAGAATTGAAATAACACTTCTTTTTCAGCACCCAAAACAGCATCCAAAGAAGCAGCTAAAACACACATAAAGACCTCACGGTGTGTGAACTACAAGGCTGTTCTACCTAGGAATCAATGAAAATGAACTGGGGGTGTTTTGGAGGCTTTTTTGATGCTGTTTTGGGTGAGTAAACGCTCCAAAAACAGTGTCAAAAACAGCCTCAAAATCCTTTGTGTGAACATACCCTAAAGCTGGGTGCTTTTTGAATGGGGGCTATGGCAGCAGCAGTGCAGGTGACGTCCTGAGGATGGGGAAATAATGGAGATTCTCAACATGGCAGAAAGAAAAGGCCTATAGCCTGTTCCTTCTACCATGCCTGTGGAACAAAGGGGTATAAGCTGCTAGAGACAGCAGGCCCCCTTGTTTAACAGTTGGTCTGGGCCCCTCATATGGCAGAACCAGCTGTACTGCCATAACGGCGGCCCTGGGTATTCCCATCTTAAGATGTGATGGCATTTCCATAATCTCTTGTACTGTAAAGCATACCCACAGGTGACCACAGCTTTTGTGTCTATTACAGGATGGTCACCAACAGAAGAAGTTATTTCGAACTGGCTGAAAGAGGCTATCAGAACATATAAAATCAGGGATTTGAGTGGAAGCTACAAAGCTGCATGAGGAAAAGTTATTCTACTGTTACTATAGGAAAGTGATGTAAAAGATGGTGTTGCACTTTGCGACTTTGATTGCCCATTGAGATACAGTAACACAGTTTCAGCAACATATAAAAGGCTTCAAACGTTTATCGTGTGCCAACACATTATTAGGTAATAAATGTAATAAAGTCCCTTAAACCATATGAAAATAATAGATCTTTAACCACTGTGAGAATGAGAACACACCCTTCCTTCATACTGACTGGAAGTTATGGTCATTTTTACGGTACGTCCACCCACCTTCTGATAACTGTATTGTGCAACCAAAGATACCCATTGCCCTCATTTTGTCTCCATGTGGTTTCTGTAAAGTCATATGGAACTGTGTGGTCCTGTGACACAGGCCATAATGACCGAGAAACTCCTAGCCCCTAAGAAACTCTTGTGTACAGCACCTTATATAGATAACATGAGCATGCTGGTAGTATATATGGAACATTCTATAGTCTAGAACATATTATGGAAGTTTTTTAATATAGTATTTGTACACTACAGAGATCATTCAGTAACAACAGTTTGGAAACAAAAGAGCTTCTCTATGCTATTTTTATATTTTTGCATTACCTTGTTGCCAGGAATTCATAGAGCAACAGAGAATATACATCAATCACAAAAACTAGTCCAGCTAAAGCCATCTACTCGACACAGTTAAGGGGGCAGAAAGCTTGTTCCTTGTCCCTGGAGATGACCTGGCTGCAAAAACTCAAACAGATAACAGCCGAGTTCAGTCACTTGAAGTAATCCTTTAGTGACTAAGATGACTGGAATGACAAAATATGGGACTGTGATTTACGCTTCTGGACATTAATAAAACTGGATACTTGGAGTGTTGCATTGAAGGGGCAGACGTGGAATAGGATTTTGAAAAATCCTACTGCCTAAAGTCAAAAGCAGAGTGAAGCCTTCAGAATGAAAACTCTGCAAAGCGTGAGATGATGGCGGCCATCTTCTATTATATAAAGAAGTGCTTATCTAGTGGGCAGCTAATGGTTTCCATCGCTTTTTAAAGGGAGCAGTCAAGTAGAGCCAGGATTACTCTTAATTAGAGAATGAAGAAAAAAAGTTCTATAGCAGTTTAAGGAATAGAACTGCTAGATTCTGAGTGCATAGAAAAATATAAATAATTTACAAAAATATTAAGCTTATTATATACTTTATTTTAATTTTTTTTGTATTATTTGAAGCTGTAGATTCATTTTCATGTAGTCTTCATGTAGCATCTCTACCCTCAAAATATGCTCAATAATGGAACTTTTCAGAGTGTTATTCATGCTGGATGAATATATACTGTATGTGTCCAAATGCTTAGCAATTTATAGAATTTAACTCTTCGATGAACAGCCCATCTTAGTTTTCTCTTGTTTTATTTTTTTTATACAAGTCTTTCAAGGGCAATTTCATTTTTCCAACGGTAGAGTCGTATCAGAGCTTGTTTTTTTTGTGCAAAATAAGTAGTATTTTTAATGGCACCATATCCTGTGCTATATAATGTATAGAAAAACTTAAAGTATTTCTTTGTGAGGCAGAAGGGAAAAAAAAAATTACCATTTTTGTTAGGTTTAATTGTTACCGAGTTTGCAGAGTGGAAGAAATTACAAGATAATTTCATTCTATAGATCGGCATGATCTAATTTACATAGTTTTTGTTGTATTTTACTGTTTTTCATCAAAATAAGAAACTTTAAATATGTTTTGCCTTGCCATTTTTGAGACCAATAACTTGTTGTTGTTTACATTACTAGTGATGTATTAGGGCATATGTGGAGAATGCTTTTTGGGGGATGAGCTGTAGTACTTATTAGTAGCCTTATGGGGTACATGTGAGTCTTTGATCATGTTTGATCGTTTTTTTTCTTGGAGTTGGGACAGCTATAGAAATAAAAATTTTATTTTTATGCTGATCACTGTGAGAGATAAGTAACAAAATATGTTATTTGCTCCGACTTTACAGATGCAGTGATA